>PNEQ01113273.1:11707-37191 GCA_003012365.1 Medauroidea extradentata
TATTTCATCATGTTTCGGATATGCTTTTAGTCACGTAGGCCACCCTCGAAGGGTTAAGACGCAGTTGGGACAGGTATCTATGATGTAGGTTAGGCGGGTTTCCCACTATGAGCCACCCGGGCTTTGAGTCATCGGCCAGCCCTCAAGGTGTTACGAAACAGCCGCCGACCACTGGCCTCCAGGAACATGGCACGCAACAATATGTATGTATAGATAGTACAGTAGTGCCTAGTGTAAAATGCAATCAGGAAAATAAAACTAACTTATCCTGTACGAGGTAACTCGATTGTGAACATTTAAAATTATATTTAGTACAAACATTCTGTCATTATTAGTTTACACAAGTGTTATGAAAATACAGTGTCTTGGTAGACACATGTTTATAATGATGTTCATGTATGTTACAGGTTGTAGATTTATATGCTTTTTATTTATTTAATTATTTATTTATTAACCTCCAAATCCAGATCTTCGTCGTTTCACAATTAGTATTTTTTTATATTTACAATTGGAACTAACATAATATTAATTAATTACGTTACATTCTAATTTAATAGTCTTTATTTATATTAAGATTTATTCCGAAACAAAAAGTACTTGAACTTACATCTGAAAGCATGAAGCGAGGTGATTTTCAAGTCTACTGGATCACAATGAAGTTGACATGCGAGCTTATCTCATACATGTTGTTTTCGTGAAGGATCAGGAGAACTTGTTAGCTGTAAGAGCACCTTAACTTTACATCTACACTCCATACACAAGTGCACGTGTGTGGACCAACGATTTGTTAATCTACTATTAACTAACGTTGCGTAAGTAATGACGAGGCAACACATGACGACACAGGATGACATTGACTAACAAATCTACTAAGTTCCTCGTATCACTTCCAAATGTGTTCGTACGGGAAAACCCCCTAGCTCCAGAAAATATGATGACAGGAATAATGCAGGTGTGTTTCTCCATTATGGCGTTAAGATGAGTTGTTTCTGGTAGGAGTTACCAATCTCGTACATAACTTATCCGCATTAATAAGGAATTTAAATTTACTGTCTAATTTGATGCAATACCACATATCTCCATTCCTTGTATACCAGTAATTCAAACACAACTATCTATAATCGTGTACCAACAACATTCAACACATGAGATGGTGAACAGAAGCTCCGATAAGATAACATATAATTAGTTACCTTTTCGTCTAGGATGACTCATACGTAACTTACTTGAATTCTGAAGAATATTATCGTGTTCTGCCATCATCTTGTTAAACTGGTGGTCCTCAGGCCTTTCTTTTCAGCAGCTTTGTTCTAGGCAATTTCACATTTAAAGCCCACTGATCAATGTTTTCAATCATAATTGATTTTGACTCAAAATTGTCTCTTACTCAGTTTCTCTCATTTAAGTGCTCCGCCAATACAGAGAAACTGCTGTTACATATTCTATTCGCAGTTTCTTGTATTTTCACCTCATCATGTAATGAAAATTTTGAACATTTGCCTTTATGGATGCCATGTTGCTCTTATTTCGTGGTTCCTTCAACTTCTAACTCATTCATAAGTAGTCCAAAACGGCAACTTTATCAGTTTCTGTATTTTTTAAAGGAATTCATTGTTATTTTATGCGCCCTTTTTAAGAAATCTTACTAAACCTCTTTCTTACTAGGTAATAAACATTAGTGCATTCATATATTCATTGTAGAATTTTAGTATTGAATTGTTAATTTTTTATTCCGAGCTTAACTAAATCACCAACCTTGTCATATTCTGGTATTTGTGCTCATCAGAAGTCAGTTGTCTTGAAAATAATTCACATTTGTTTTCATTCCTTAATGTATTCCTTACCGTAACTTTACAACGCGTTAACATACAGGAGTCAGTAGTACAAAGCACTCACGTCTTTACAGCTTATATGACTTGCCCTAATATTTCCTTTAGCTTCGTGAAAATAATTTAGTCTCTTTTTTTAGCTTTTCTTTCTTTCAGCTCAGTATCATTCTATGACGTACTAGTAGGTCTTGTTTATATCTTCTTTGGTGTTTCAGTATTTGCATTACGTATCACTGTCGTATGCGATGTTGTAGCGTGCCACGCGCATTCTTTAACGCGAAACCACTTGACTTATTCATATTACGTTTATTTATGCAAAGTACACACGCTTGAAAGTGTGTTTCTTTGTTTTTTTTACAATTCAGCACACTTGTTTGATACATGATGGCCAGGCCTCTAAAATGGGTGAAAACAGCTGTTTATTGACTGCCGTATCTCCGAAAATACAACCTGAATTCATAAAGTGCAAAGCGAGGTGAATGCGTCGGCCTTTACTTTACACTATTCAAAAATTTAAATTTCCGGTCACCGCTTAGTTTCCCATAGGAAAAAGACCACAAGGAAAACCTTGCACGCCAGTCTGATGTGGTGTGAATATAGACGGTTATGCTTCATGTGCTCTGGCTCTAATAGCTCCGTTGTTCCCGCGCTTCAAACGTCAACATTTGAAACTAGTGAAGACTCTTGTTAAGTGTAAAGGATAATATAATAATATACGTAGTTTATGTGGAATGAAGACTTACATCCTCCGAGCACAACCAGTGGTGACGGTGACCTCAGACAGAAATCTTGATTTGAAATTTAGGGCCATTAGGGAGTTTCGGCGGGTTATGGATTCGCAGGAATGTATTTGCTGCCTTAACCTTAAGGTGAGTGAGACGGTATACGTAGGCTGGTACTGTTGAGCAACTTCAGTGGATAGTGGACTTCATAATCCATGTCCCTTTTGAACGATTTCATCCAAATTGCACTAATTTCATCTACCTTGCAGTGTTTGTGCTTTCAGAACTGCACGTTTGCCTAGCCTTAAATTGAATTCAAGCCTGGAACCTCTTAAATTTTAGATTGGAGCTACAAACTGCGTCACGTAACATATAAATTACTCAAGAAAACAAAGTTAGAAAATAAAATATTAATTTCTTAGATACATAGAGGTTGTACGACACGTCTAGATATAACTGCAGAATTTAAACTCCTGTGTAATTTATTTCTCGCTGTTCGTAATTGCTTTAAGGATCTCTTGTATTGAAAGTTTAGGTACTAAGATTTTTCTTAAACATTATGTTATCTTGTAAACTAAAATACTTACGCAATTTGTTTAGGTACTAATGTAGGCATCATTCCGACGCGTACAACACATTAATACACAAACGTGTGAGATAGATATAATAGATTGATAAAAAAACAAATATTATGTATTTTTACCCCTTTAAAAGTTTTTTCCAAAAAATAATATTAATGTTACATGTCATACCATTTTATCTATTTGACGTGAACAACGTAACGATAGCCCGTGCATTCGAAGCAAAAATTCATAATTTATAAAAATTCCCATCCTGTGCAGTGGTGAGAGTTGGAATTTTGAAATAATCCTAAAACCTTTTAGCGGCCGTTTACGTTACCATCATCGTGAAGACAAAATAAACTGTAATTCTCAACTGGTTCTATAGATATCAAGGATTTACAAAAAAAAACACATTCGATGTCTTTTTACCTTCTAAGACACGTAATTTCGAAAAACTGTTGGATTATATTTTAGACTACCTTAATGGTGTCTCTTAAGACGCAAAAAACACGGCGAAAGCCCGTTGGTCTCAATATAAATCGGGAATTAATTATAAACACGTTTAATATATTTTCACCCCTTTTCACTTTCTTAGATAACGAATTTCAGAAATTTGTGAAATTGCTTTTCAGGTATTTGAGTAAGCATCAATCTTAATTAAATTCACGTCGATGTCTAACTGTTCAATGGGGTCGAAGTATAGCGATAGTGAATCGAAACGCATTTATTTATTTTAACCTTTTTGGAATCGAATTCGGATAATATTTTACATGGTATTTTGGGTACTTGCATAAACATCACTATGAAAGAAAGCGCGTTTCGATGTCCTGGCCGGTTCCATAGATATTGTGGAATAATCGAAAACATATTTCACACATTTTCACCCCCTTAATTACCGAATTAAAAAACATATTGGTGGTCTCAGTTAGTCATTTGTATGCATATCCAATTTTATTTAAAATTGTGTTCCAGCTATATACACTATTTATTTTTAAAAATTTTCCTGATGTTACTCCTTGGGGGTCAAACTTCAAAAAATTCTTAAATCATTTTTAGGGTATTTATGTGAACATAATTTTAAAATGAAAAGCAACTATACATCCCGAAGGATTCGATAGATATTGACAATTAATCGGAAACACGGTTAAGGTCTTTTTAGCCCCTTGAACGTTGGAATTCCACAATTCTGAAATTGGCTAGTACGTACTAAATTTTTTGATGTCTCACTGAAATAAAAATCACGATGACACGCCGTCGGGTTCGATCTCTACCGACGATTCATCGAAAATTAATGTCATCGCTTTTCACCTCTTTAGGGGTCGAATTTCGAAAAATATCTTCTTAGTGCTCGTTTACAAATTCAGGGGAACCACACAAAATTTGTTCACGATTCTAGAACCAGCGGTTTGGACTGCAGTTTGATATGTCAGTCTGTCAGTAAGTCCGTCAGACAGTCATTCATTCAGTTAGTGTTTGTTCTTCTTCATATATAGAGATTGTATTTCCTCGTCAACGGAAACATACTGTTATCCACAAATTGTATTTTCCAGTGATATCTTGTCATCACACAATCTTAATGTTCATTGGATACAATGTTTAGCACCATGCTAGTTCTATGACAATCGCAATTTGTATAAACGGCAATACACAGTAATAATACCTTACTAAATGTCACAGAGTGATAATGGAAAATTACCAGATCCATGTTTTGTTGCGTACAAAATGTTTAGCTGAGATATGGCTACTTCTGTTCTCTGAAGATGAACTTGGCCACATTTGTTATATGTTTACTTCATACAACTTTCTTTCGTGTTATATTGATAAAGATTCCCAATGGGTTGCATAGTTACGGAAGTTAACAAGATGTTAAAGTGCAAGTTTTTAATTTTTGCAATCTGCACACATAATCTTAAACTGTTAAGAATCACTACTTTATCAATTTTACGTAGTGTGTCTGAACTCAGCACACAGACAACGTACTGAGTCAGTAGCATAATTTAGGAGAGTGTAGCACAAATGGATCTGGGATCGGATTGTCGGATTCAAAGATGACATCACCGCCGCCATATGGTATGATGACATAGCCGTAATCTTGAATGACGTCATGCAAGCAATATTGCATGACGTATCGCCCGCTATATTGGACGACGTCACTTTCACAATTTCCAAAAATTTCCAAAACTTCCAAAAATCCAAAATTTTCCAAAATTTTTTAAATTTTAAGAAATCCAAAATTTAAATAGCAATACAATGTATGCCCGTCACCTTATTTCCAGCATCCAACTAGTTCATGATACCTGCTGTCAATTATTTCACTTAAATGTAAGCAAGTCTAGTGAAGGGGTTTCCTCCGATTCTTCCGAAAAATTTTCTAATTCACATTCCTACCAAACACCCACTCATACCTCATAACGTAAAACATTATTTTAGTAAAATTAATTTATGTAAATATATATAACACACAGGAACGAGGTTCCCTCCACCCTTCACCATACAAATAACTTAAAAACTGACTCCTATTCAACCTATCCCAGAACATTTTCAAATAAATGATATCAAATTAAATATTAGTCTTCCGAATATATTTCGATTTTGCATTCCAAACATGCCCCCATCACATTTCATAATGTTAAAATTTTTTTAGTAAAATTAATCTAAGTAATCAACCATGTCACAGCTAGATGGTCTCCCCCACCCGCCCCCATGACAATAACTTAAACACGAACCCTATCCCAGTTATCCTCGAAAGTTTTCAAATAAATCGAATAAAATATAGAGATTTTCTCAGAGTCTTCCGAAAATTGTTAGATTTTGCATTTCAAACACACCCCACTCACATCACATAACGTAAACACATTTTTTTAGTAAAAATTAGTTTATGTAAAGAACTCTATCACACCTGTACAAGACCCCTTATACCCCCACCACGCCATCCCAAATATACCAGAACGATTCCCAATAAATCCAATAAAACAAACTATAGCTGTTTTCTCCATGACTTCCAAAGACTATTCGATTTCGCATTCCAACCTAACCCCACTTACACCTATATATAATATGACTTTTTTTAACTAAGATAAAAAGTAACCAACACTATGTGCTTAGACAGGCTTCCTTAGTACCCCTACAATAACTCGCAGACGCCTCCCCACACCCCTCATAATCACTAGCTTTAGTATTATCCCTTCTTCCGAAGTCACCAAATGCATGCAAATCATGTACGTATCACGGGACACTTCTCGCCTCCGTCCCATGATGTCATCTTGTACAACCTTCCCATCCTCGCCGAGTCACCACATACATGTGTCGCAGTATGGTGTAATACTAACCATTGTACTTCCCCTTCGCTCCGCCACCACATTAGTCGCGACATTCCTGAGAAATGATATATAGGTGTCGCAACACTGTAGGTAACGTTCAGCATCTATCTCACGAGCATTTCCCCACTCGCCTCCTCCACTTCCACACCCTAATACACTCCTCGCTGATTCTGCACATACATGTTTCACAGTATGGTGCAATACTAACCTTTGGACTCTCCTCTCTTACCCTCTACCGCTGAGACAGCACACTCCTACGGTATGATGCCAGAATGGTGTCGCAATATTGGGTCACTCTGTGTATGTACCCCATCCCCTACCCACCACTCTATCATTCGTTCCCTTAACACTTATCACATATCGGCATGCAACAAACTTTGAATGATCAGTCTTCAGCAAACCACTTGCGCTAGTGTCACATTGTTCCGACGGACCAATATTTGATTAACAAGTGTATGATCGACACGAAATACAATTCTATATTAGAACGCCTGCTGGCGATCACACACATCAGAGATATTTATGGTAACGAACATTGCAACCAACATGCGATTGCCATTGCCTTCACTGACTATTACACACAACTGTTCACGCCTGACCGAGTGCAATGCGAGAGGTTCACGGACATATTGGCACACTGTTCGACAAATTTAGGCCAGGAAGACGCGGGCAGATTGGGCGCAAACGTAAACTATGCGGAAATTTTTAAAGTGCTTAAAAATATCCCTCATAATAAGTCGCGGGGCCCCGACGGCCTCCCTTATGAATTTGACGTTAACTATTGGGATATTGTGGGGAGTGACGTGGGTGATATGGTGCGGCAAGTTTTCACGGATAAAGAACTGTCTGTCTCACAACGGGAAGGTATTATTGTGTTGGTGCCGAAACGTCGTACACTCTGCTCGGTAAAGAATTATATACCGATAACGCTGCTCCATACCGATTACAAACTAATCATGAAAGTGTTGTCCAATCGCTTGAGAATAGTGTTACATTGTGTGATCGGACCAGGTCAGAACTGTGCTGTACAAGGGCGGTCCATACTACAAGGTCTAACAGCACTATGAAACCAGCATATTATAGCAACTATACATAACTCACTACCTGGTTACTTCACATAGACTTTGACAAAGTTTTTGACTGGATCGATCACGACTATGTGTCAGCAGTTTTGCGTCACTTGCATATTCCGGACGACATCACAGCCTTGATTAAAATGTCATTCACCGGAATTACATCTCGGATACTGATAAATGGACATATTTTACACCCTATTCATATCAACAGATCTGTCCAGCAAGGGTGTCCCTTGGCAATAATATTATCCACGACCGGACTAGAGCCATTTTGACAAACAGCATGACAGCTCACCATATCTCCAGAGATATGTTGTTTGTCACGGCTTATGCAGACGACGTGACTGCACGCTATATCAGAGTGTTTCTAATATGAAAATCAATCATCACAAGAGCGTGTTACTCTCACTATATGGAGACATTCGGTTGGAGCCCGGATAATATCCGTTCCCTATAGTCGAACATCAGAAAATACTAGGAAACATGTTCACACATTGAATAATAGACATGGTACACACAAACTGGAGAGATGCTATCTCGAGATGCCGAGGATGTATGGTGGAATTTAGAACTTGGAAAGTAAATTTATTGCAACGTGAACATGTGGTTAATGTATTTGTTTTAGCAAAACTATGGTACATGGCTCATCTTATCCCGCTCCCTAAAAGTCTCCAGGCACAGATAACAATGTATGTTTGATGGTTCCTGTTGAAATCCTTTGTATTTTGCGCAGCGACACCCCAGCTATTTCTCCCAGCGAGCGCCGGCGTGTTGTGGCTCTATGACATTAAAACAAAAGCAACAGCGCTGTTTGCGGCAAATCTTATTAAAACGTTTGCTTCTACGGACAGCACAACATGCACATTGAATCATCAGGTGTTTGACCACTTGGATAAGCTGCCAGCTCAGTATCGCTTTATTTGTGAAGAATCACGTCAGTTAATACGCGATCTCCCAGTTGATTTCACCGCAACTTCTACGGATTTGTATCTTGTATTACGTAGGAAGGGATGTCAAAATGTTCCCTTCAATATCCCTAGAACTAACGTCAATGCAGTGCAATTATATCAGGAAATGGCAGATAACAATATACCTACCCTCATCACTGAGGGCGACCTTATACGAATTCAACAACGACATCAGCAACAAGGCGTATAAGAGAAAGAAAATATGTCTCGCCAGAAGTGACGAATGTCTGTGGTGCGGAAGGATTGACACAGCGTACCATAGAGTTATGGCTTGCACGGCAACTCAACCCTAATGGAAATGGACGAAAACAAGAATAGCAACAATATTGTATCGGCCAGTGGTGGACGCAGCAGATGAAGATATAGTGAACATCCGCTTTAAACTGTTCCCGCATGTGCGACAACGTGGAGTGATGTGGCTACTGGGACAGGTTATACACAATACATTACCTACGAACGAACCACTTTCTTTACAGGACTATGTCCAACGCATACGCTTAGATCGTTGGAAACTTGTACTACAAAATTCGTTAAACAAGTATTATAGCACTTACCTATATGGATTCTGAGGGGAACGAAGTACGATACATGTTCTCTTGAGGTAAAAAAATAAATTAAAAAAGAGGGTAAGATGCGTGGAAGCTACGCGCGAAGAAAGTGGTTCGAAACTTTTTACCACCAATTTTTTTTTTATTTTCAAAATAATTTCATGTAAACATGCTTTTTTTAAGTTATTTGGTACATTAGTTGTTATAAAATAAATATATATATTAAAAAACAGAAAAAAATTTAAATAACATTTTAAAAAGTGGTAAAATGCATGGATTCTAAGCGTGGGGAGAGTGGTTCGAAAATTAGCACCTCCGGAATTTTTTTTTTATTTTTTAAAAATAGTTTCGTGTATACGTCCTTTATTCAAAAGTTATTTGATAAATAAGTTCAGTGTTATTTATGAAGTGCAATGAACATTTAAACTTTTTTTTCCTTATTGAAAGTATTACAGCTACAAGGCTAGTCTTCGTAATTTCACAAACACAAACTTTGTATTATATTACAAGGACAAACATTGTAGTTTTACAAGGAATTTCTTTGGCAACTGGGTTTTACACTGATTTTCTTAGTAAAAGTACAAACATTTTTTTACTGAGTTGAGCGTCTTACAGAAGACATATCATGATGCCAAAGAGACACCAAATATCTTGCGGTACAATAAAGAAGGCAAAATACGGCGATGTTCGATGTTTGCTGTAACATATTACTCTTCCAGAGGGTACTATGTTACTATGTTTTATGACTCAGTGCTGTACGGAACTGATGAGGAAAATGACAGTGGAAATGGAGTCACGTGATATTAACTTTCAAGGTCATGTAATATGTAGAGATGGTGAAATTTCGCGAATTCAATGACCTGTATGTTAGAATCAAATATCCTATGCATACTGAAGCCCCAACTATTTGTCCACTAGCTGCTACTCAGTGGAACAACAGACAATGAACGAATAGACAGGGCTTGAGTATTGTGAAGTGTTCAGCCACTTCCCCATATTGGTTAAATCTTTATAAAGTATTTTTGTTTTTGTTAATTTAAATTTAAATGTAAATCTTTCATAACAGGCTGTATGCCATTTTCAGGGTGAGTTTGTCAGGTGTCCGGTATGATGCAACAGAATTCAATAACGTAGTAATTGGGGACATGTTAATTTAAATTCATCTTTTCGAAATTTTAATATAAAAAAGTCAAGAAATTTAAAGTAGAGTCGTTTGTGTATTTTCCTGGCTTGTTTGGTTTCAAATTGACCACAGTAACATTTTAATTATTTTTGTTGATATAAATTTTTCTTGTATGTTAACTAATTTTTGAGTTTTGGCAATTTTAGCATATTATTAAATTTTCCCTGGTGAAGTAAATTCAGGTGTTGCAAGCTTCTCCAGGCTGTAGGATTTCTGGCGCCGACGTTGTGTTTGATCACTTGCTTCATGGATTTCTCTCAATGGCGTAGGTTATTGACGCACGTAGGTCAGCCATCACAGGGGGGTGCTTAGGGTATTGCGCCGCGAAAGTAGTTCCACTGTTGCGCACCTTTTGTCCCCAATTATTATATTTGTGTGGATAAATAATTTTATTTCAATGTAAAACCCATATATTCAAATTTTGGAATCCTTTGTGATATGTTTTAAGTGTAATTTTGCTGTTTTTGGGAAAATTGGAGTCTATTGTATCACTCCACCGAGGTGCGCTATTTGTTACCATGTCCGTTGCCGTGAAGTGGGCAGTTTGTGCCAGGCGCTGGCCCGAGACGGCCGCTAGTTTATTAAAGAGCAGATATTCGGGTTTCAGCACGGACATGGAAATAGCATAACCTCGACAAAGTAATGGTAATTTAGTGGAACTGAACCTTAGAATGCTTTTGTTATGGTAGTAGTGATTACGTCATGTAAGTCGAGTATTCGATGATCTGCCTTTCGTGCAATAAAACTGCAATACGAGCAACATCTAGTTTTTTATATACATTTATATATATATACACACACACACATAAACATAACCTCCAACGTTATGCCTACGAGATAGTAAACACCAAACAGTGAGACCGGGAGGACACTTCTCGACCATCATCATCACAACATGCAAAAACAGCCATGTCACTTCTTGTCGACGTGAACCGGATCAGGAGGACATAACATCACCATATCAACACAGCAGAAGCAGCCGCGTCACATCTTTAGCGCCAACGTACAGGGACAACACACTCAACACAACAGCAGGCGCAGCCGCGTCACAGTATGCATAGGATATTTGATCCTAACATTAAAGTCAATGAATTCACAAAATTTCACCATCTCTAATAATGTGTATGTACTGAAGTTTTGTTGCATTTTGCTGTCATTATGTATTACATTTAGGCTTTTTGCCTTACCTGAGTGTTCAATGTTTCATCACTTAATGTTGCATGGATGTAAGGTAGACGTTATGAGGAAATGGAATCTCTCTTTTTTGAAGGTCGTATATTGTGTTTGAGATAACGGTTTGTTGCACTATGAAGTCATCATATAGTAATGAACGTAGGTTTCTGGTAGAGAATATTACTCTGCCAGAGAGTACTAGATTGTAACACCCAATGTAGCATAAGAGCCGCGGTGGCCGAGGGGTCAGACTTCTCGCCTCCCACCAAGGCGATCCGGGTTCGATTCCCGGCGGGGTCGGTTCCCAGATTTTCGTATGTGGGAATCGTGCCAGATATGCCCTTGGGTCGGCGGGTTTTCTCGGGGATTTCCCGTTTCCCCCACCCTTTCATTCCGGCACTGCTCCATTCCTACATCATGTCACCCCTCACCAGTGCTAAAGACCTATAGAGCGTCTCACGCTTAGATTGCAGTATAGGGTTATATGGACATTCGCTCTCTCTTTTCATCCCACGGTAACTTCCGTTAACACTGTCTATGTTTTGGCGCGCGCTGTTGCCAAAAATTCTAAAATTTTCATTTTGTAATTTTGATTTAACATTTTTGCATATTCTACAGAATCGAAACGCGCATCGGATGATATGGTTGGTTCATAATTTACACAATTTTAATGAGTTGGAAAAATTAAAAAAACTATTTTTTTTTAACTTGGTACTGTTTTCACGCATCCTTAAATATATCACATCATACCTTACGAATCAAATGCTTAATAGTATCCAGATTTTTATGATGTGTGATCTAATATATCTGTACGCCAACGAAGAAATCTGAACCCTAATTTTTTTTTTTTTTCGTTAGTTGTACAGAAAATTTTTTTTCTAACATTATGTGCGCTCTTCAACAAATCAAAACATCAGAAAGTTGGTCAGTGAGAACATTTTTGCTATTCAAGTTAGATGGGGGATGAGAGAGAGGAAGTTGTTTGTATTGACCTAAATCTATTTTAAAAGCAAACCCACCTCAATAGCTTTAGCCATTATCTTAATTATAGCAGTGAAATGTGTGGCGTATTAATGTCATGCGCTCGCCGTGCGCTCGCCCTGAAAACTCGACAGCTGAGTGTCGCTGGAAGTGTTGGCTGAAGAGAAAAAATGCCCCGTTATCTTTGCTGACTATGACGTTGTCTGGAATGGTTAATAAATAAGATACAGGCTACCTTTAGTAAACAGTTTTCTTCGTCTCGTGTCCTAAAATAATTCAGTAGTAAAACTACAGTATTTCGCGGCCGAGCGATTTGTCGTATATATTGACTGATTTCGAATCAAAATTCCACGTGTGTAATTTTTTGTTAACATGTATTTGTATGGAAGGCAAAACAATAAACGTCGTAATATAGGTAGGCTACGAGAAAGGAAGCGAAATTTAATATTGATCTTATTCCAGTATCTTTCACATGTTATTAACGCATTAAATATGCTTTAGAAGAAACAGGATGTTCCAAACAAACCATTTACACTAATAGGAAGAAGCAGTAGCAACCCAGTGCACCAAACTAACATGAAAAATTGAAGTCATACAGGAAAGACAATTAATAAATAATTCCCGTAAACAAATTTAGGGCAATCATACTTCATTTTTACTACTTGTATGGCAACTGTTTTTAAAATCCTAAATCAGAGAAAATATAAAAAATAAAACTCTCATACAGGTTGTTTATAAGGTTTTACTACGTTGTTTAGTATAATTTGTATCCTTGACAAAAAATTTATCTGGTTTCGGTAGGTTTTTAACTGACGAAAATTCGTAGTTACCTTCATTTATATTTTTAAGTATTTAAAAACTACATAATATACAAAAAAACAAATACAAACAATACTGGTAAACGTATTGTCTTATATATTCTCTCGTTTAGGCTTAAGATATAATTATCAATGAAGAAATAGAAATAAGTGTTACTCCTAAGTTGATATCACGGAAGTACATCAATATAATATCTTTTGTTTGACAACCGAGCGTGGTGCAGCTGTGGTAAAACACTCGCCTCGCATTGGGCTCCGACCATCCTGATTTCGGTATTCCAGTGTGTTTTCCGAAATCACTCTAGGCGAATGCTGGGAGGGTTCCTTAACAAAGACAATGGCCGACTCTTCCCCCCTTTCCACAGTAACAAGACCTTGTGCTTTTCGAGGGTCCGTAAAGAACGTCCAAGTAAATAAATACCTCCCCTCTCCCACTTTAAACGTGTTCTTTCAGACAATAAATGTGACAAAAATAACTTATAATTTTTTCAGTTCCCATACGACATTGGTTTTGAAGATCAATCTCATATTCATCAACTACTACAACCACGTTTTTGTCTTCATACAGATGCTACAAATATAGAAAAAAAATCTTTCGCTTTGTCAGCAGTAGATATAATGATTAAAATACATGTGATAATTATTTCTTAATGAAGTGCTCGTTGCAATTCACGTAGTTAAATAATATCAGTGGAGTATGTGAATTGTTTCTTATTTTAATGTTATAGAAAATGTCATTAACTAAATATTTTGAAACGTGATGCTATACAAATTGTAATATCAGCTAAAATAATAAAGAATATATTATTTTAAAGCTCAACATTCTGAAGTTCACCTCCCGAACTTCGTAGCGAGGCTGCGATGTGGCAACAGCGCGCGCCATATGCTCTGTATTGCAATATAAGGTTGGGACGCTCTATAGTTGTTAAGCGCTGACCAAAATATCTCGCCCAATGTTGCCTGGACATCATGTTGAAGGTGTAGTACCTAATGGACATGTAACTTTAATGGTGTATTGTGAATTAAATAACAAAATATGGGTCTGTTATTTACATTTTACCAAAGTGGCAAAAACTAACAATTAAGGGTCTGAAGTGGTTAAGTCACGTGACTTAACCACATTTAAGTTGTTTTATGTCAAATGTTGTTAAATCTTGTGTTATAAATTTGGTGATACAGGCACTACATGACATGTACAAGAGCTATATTGCACCTCAAGTTCACACACCTTACAACCAACGTATAAATTAAAAGTCTTTAAGTCGTGTTAATATTTCAGTATTTCAAATTAGTTTTTAAAACTTTAAAGTGTTCTACTCTAAAGTATAGAAATAGTTACTTTGCAACATTTGGTTCTGAGTGCCTCAATTTTTCTATATTTGATAAAACTGCTTTGTCGGCATGGAATATTTCAAACACTAATATTTTATAGCCCTGTGCCAGGATTCGAACCCATGATCCTTATTTCCAATAAGAGAATATATCCACAGGACTAAGGATAAACACCTGTAGTGTGATTCGATTGTAAGAGAATTATTTTTTTAATAATAATCACAACAGTGTTGACTGGAGTCAGTTTCTTGGACGTATTCCATTGCAAATTGAATGACTGTCAAAGAAAACTAAATAAATGAATGAAAACCATAAAATAAGCAGAGTATGCTTTAGTCAGCAAGATACATACACAACATGAAATTCCAAAATGGAATCGGATCAAATAAAAAAAACAATTGTAAGAAAGGCAAAACCCAAAAATCTAGACTGGCCGAACATGCATGGGAATATAGCCACAAAATTCTTTGGGAAGACTCGAAACCACTTACACAGGAAACTGACGAAATTAAAAGAAAAATCAAAGAATCAGCATTTATTATTAGCAATATTTTCAGTCAACAGAGTATTGAATTAAAAAATATGTGGATCCCATTGATTAAGAAAGAAACAACTTTACAGCACAAAACAAAAACAATAATTTTTTTATCTGACGAGCCCCCATATCCCGCCACGTCAACGTGTACCCCGTCTCAGTGTGTGGGTACTCCGGCATGCATTAGTCACTAATAACGAAGGAGGTAGGGATTGCATGTGTCTCAAGGCTACGCCTCATACATTTGGTTGGCTGTTAGTTGGAGAAGAGGAGACATGTATCGCGGCAGAGCAGGGTTGTCTAGAGAATGTGGCCGCAATTGAGGCCATATCCACACCCCGAAGTGAAAAAAGTATAGATGGGAAGGGCACAGAAAAACCAGTACTATAGATAGGGTACTGGGAAAAGCTGTGCGACAGACACGCGCAGGGAATTTCTGCTTGTTAGTAATGGTAGGGCTCTGGAATAGAGGAATTAAATTAAGAAAAACATGCGTAAGAATTTGGGAAATGAGATGGCTGATGACATGAAATGGGATTGTCTGACAGGCCCGGTCAATCAGAGTGGGAGCTCAGCGAGCTGTGGGTCGCCAATAGGGCCTGAGCGCCCCTGGCGATATTTGGGCAGTACTAGCGAAAAACTAGTCTGCCCATAGTAAATACCTGAAACATAAATAAGGACATAGATTAATAAGTACAATGTGCTAGCTCATAGGCAAGCCTTTGAGCTAGCTGATGTTTGTAGGTATTAGCCTGAAACACATTATAGGCCGTTCGGAATAAAGTGAACACTAAATATTTAACCTTTGAAAAACATCACTAGCTGTTACTACATACAATTCAATATTGCCGATAGTCACTTTACTGCTTGTATGGTTGGCAACGAAATAACACAACATAGTTCCGTGTTTATTCGTATTTAAATACAACAATACTGAAACAAAATCAACAGACAGCGATATAATTGTATTTTATATAATTAATAAACTTCTTTTTATCAAACTATATATGTACCTATCGACTGGACAATTTATCTGACACGCGCAAACATAAAGTGACGTGTCCCAGGAGGTTAGACTTTACCCGTCGTTTGCTGTTACACGCGGAAAGATACAAATTGGCTGAAAATAGATCTTTAGCAGGGCTTTTTCGAGTGCTCACTTTATTCCGAACTGCCTATAGTATAGTTATCTATATCTAAGTGATCTAGGTAATTGGTTAACAGTTAGTTTACATTTTGACAGTTAGTATTACACAATAAATTGGTAATTTTATTCATCAGTGTAGCTGTGGATTAGCTGTTACTGGCCTGCAGTTACTATTAATTTAATTAATAAATATAATAATTCAAATGGCAGGCATTGGGTATTTGTTGCGTGGCCTAAGCGCACGTTTTGGTGGAGCCCTTGGGAGCTTCCTTACATCCCCGACAGTTTCGAACTGGCCCCTAGTGGGCAATGCATCGAAGTTTAGTGGGGGAACACCACTCCTCCTCGGCTAGGCAACGAAGACATCTCTGCCTATGGACATTTACCGCATACGTACTTATTCGTACGGAAAAGATTACTGCGATTCCCCAGGGCGTATCCAGTCACCACTTGGGTGTTCCAAGTTGCCCCTGAGACTGCCTGGGACTCTGACAGGCAGGAGGAGGAAGCGCAACTTGCAGCAGCAGTTGCGGTCCGGATCTAATAATGCAATGTTCTGGTTATTGCATTCTTGGCTAACTGGTCGTTGTGTAACCTTGACGTTGATGGTAGTCTAGGTTATTTCCTTAACTTGAAATATCAATTATATATATTTAATCATTATTACTACTAAGAACATATAGGCCCTACACTTAAATTAATCAATACATTTAGTTGGGTTTTGGTTAATGCTGCAGTACGATTTTTAAAAAAATTCTGGGTGTATATCTCCCGTTCCGGAGCGATGGGAAAATTCCGCATAAGTCTCATCGCCGAGGCGCTGTGATTGGCCGGAAAACCGGCCAATCGCGGCCCGGCACAAGAGAGCAATTGAGAGCTAGAGAGAGGATTTTATATCACTACAATTAATATGTAAATAATTATTATTAATACATCTTATTGCTAGAATGATTTTTTGCTTTTGTGTTTTTTTTTTGTTTGGATTTTTTTTATTCGCTTATTTCTAAGACTTAAAGTCAGCATTTGCTGTTTTAATTCTGCATGCAGGTATTTTACCGGGATATAGCGAGGCGCGTCTGCTGCCATCCTTAGGCATTTATTTTGAACTACTTGTAAAGAACGAGTATATGTTTTTGCGCAATATGCCCAGGCTGGGGCTGCATAAGTTATGATAGGGGGGCGGATCATTGCTGTATATAATATAATTCCGTTTTTAAGCTTAAGGCCCGAGGTTTTATTTATCATAGGGTAGAGAGCTGCCATGCGACCGTAAGCTAGATTTCTCTTGTTTTCCACATGTTTTCGCCACGTCAGGCTTTTATCTAGTATCGCTCCTAAGTATTTAACTTCAGATTTAAATGGAATTTCCTCCTGAAATAGTTTAAGTCGCGGGAGGTCTGGAGGAATGTGACGTCGTGTAAAGACAACTGCTTCGCATTTGTTAACATTAATTGTAATGCGCCATAAACGGAAATAATTTTCAAGTTGAATTAAATGCTCTTGTGCGCGGCGAGTGGCATTTTTCGCGTCTGTGGATCTCGTGTAGATTACTGTATCATCGGCATATATTCCGAGGTTCATATGCCATTGAGGGGGTTTCGGGATGTCGTGCGTGTAAAGATTATAAAGCGTGGGACCTAATATGCTGCCCTGGGGAACCCCGGCCCTAATAACTTTATGTTGTGAAGTCGCTCCTTCAATTGTTACGGTAAAAGTGCGGCTTTCTAGGTAGGTGTTTAATAGTTTAAAATAACAGTCAGGGAATTTATTTTGGTACAGTTTGTAGATTAATCCAGCGTGTAAAACTCTGTCAAAAGCCTTCTCAACATCCAGGAAGACTGCTACTGTATAGTGGCGCCAGTTAAAGGTGGTAGTTATATGTTCACTCAATCTGACTAATTGGTGAACAGTGGAATGTTTTGCACGAAAGCCAAATTGCTCATTTGGGAAAATATTCGCGTTTTGAATATGATTTTCGAGTCGGCTCATCAAGACACGTTCGTGTATTTTAGAAAGTGTGCTTAAGAGGCTGATAGGGCGGTAATTTTGTGGCGAAGTCGGATCTTTGCCAGGCTTGGGGAAAACAATTACGTTGGCACTTTTCCAAGGCGTAGGGAAGTGTGTAAGGGTCAGACTTGCATTTATGCATTTTACTAGTGCTTCAATTGTGCTTAGAGGTAGTTGCTTAAGGACTATGGCCTGCAGGGAGTCGAACCCGGGAGCTTTTCGTGGCTGCATACGTTTTATTATTTTCTTAATTTCCGCGACATGAGTTAGTTCGGGTGCATCATTTATTGGTTGCTGAAGGCGAGCTCTAATTCCTCTGTAAATGCGGGCAGTGTGTGCAGCATCGGCAGGTTGAATATTAGGTACAAAAACTGTTTCCATATGATTAGCAACGGCATCGGCTTTTTGTTGTGGCGTGAAAGCAGTGAAATTTAGTCCTTGAAGAGGCGGAATAGTGTCTCTGGTTTTAGTTAATGATTTAGTTATGTGCCATAAACTGTTATCAGTGGTGGAGAGTCGTGAAAGTTTTTCATTCCACTGGTCCGACTGCCAGTGTAATATTTCTTTGTTGACTTGTTCTCTTAGTTCGTTTATTTGTGTCTTGAGTTGCCGGTTTTTACCTCGTGAGTAGCGTCTGCGCAGGCGATGTTTTTGAGTGATTAGTTACCTGACATTGTTAGGCAATAAAACACTACGATTATTCGGAGTTTTCTCCGGGACATATTTACTTATTCCTACTTGTATTAGTTCTGTAATTTTATTAATTGCTAAGTCTAATTCTACGGGAGTACATACATCAGCTGGTAGATTTAGGCGATCGTCAAGATAAGATTGAAAGCCTCGCCAGTTTGCATTTTTATAATCTTTAATTGTTCAGAGTGACCATTTTCCGTCTCTAGTTGGTCTAATTTAATATGAGTGGGGTAATGATCTGAGGCCAGTTCGTGTAATACTTCTAGATTAAAGGCCGTATTAATACCTTTACTTATAACTATGTCTAGAATATCAGCCTGTTGATTTTCTTGATATGGTTCAAAAGTGGGTTCGTTGGGGGCATGAACTAGATAATTATGCCTTGACTGATGGTCAAAAAGAATGTTTCCATTAGCTGTTCTTGTCCTGCAGCCCCAGGCGGGGTGCTTAGCATTGAGGTCGCCAGCAGTTAATAAACTTGGGAAAATATTAATTAATTAATTTAAGTCTGCTCGTGTAAGAGTGCGGCCTGGCGGGCAATAAAATGAGTAAAATTATATGTGTTCATTATCTAGTTTAAAATTTAATACCCACAGCTTCTAGAGTATTTAATGTAGGCTGTTTTGCTGTGTGACATTTAATATTATCTTTAAATATAATTTATACACCTCATTTTGCATTGTTTTATCTGTCCTTTCTGAAACAAGTGTAGCCTGGAACAGAGAAACGGTGTTGCGGTTTTAAGTGGGTTTCATTAATCGCTGCAATTAATATTTGATGCCTCGTCATGTAATCTACCAGCTCAAATTTTTTATTACGTATACCTGCAGCATTCCAAAATAAGATTTTAGTTAATTTCGCAGTTGGGTTTGTAGTGTTACGCTCATTTGTTGGTGGGGGCTGACGGTCTCGCATGGAGTATTTGGGCTCTACCGAGATTGGTTGGTAGCCCAGTGCTTCCAACTCTTCCTCTATGTATTCGGTTGGCAGAGTTTTCTCGAGGCGTTTTATTGCTGCTTTCAGGGGTAGCTCGCTGCGGGGGGTGAGGACACTGAAGCCTACTTTTAGTTCCTCTAAAATGGTTATCGCCCTCTGATAGTCAGAATAAGAAGCTGGTAGGTACTCGACACCCTGGGGGACGACCTTGTTTTTTGTTGGTTCAAGTAGGCAGCTTTTGAATTGTCGCATGAATATGTCATACTTGCAGTCGGCAGTGTGGTACACTGTGATGGGACTCAAGATGAGCTTTTTGGGTGGAGGGGGGGGGGGCGGACTGTTCGCCTGTGTTGCTCGTAGGCGGGGTGGACTGTGTGTCCATGCCTGTACTGGTAGCTGCCGGCTCTTGGTCCTGCTCTTTCCGGCGTTTTTTAGCTTCGTTGGTAGGCTGATCCATTTTTCTGGGTGGGGCCCCCGAGGGGGTGGAGGGATTAACGAGATACAATTTGAATTTGAAAATTAATAATAAAACAATTGAGGGAAAAAATGCTCGGTGCCCCTGTCAGCAGCTAGCCTACCTCCAGGAGGACCAGCAGCCACAGTATGTGGTTACTGCACACATAATCCGCTCCCAGTCACTGGCCACTTGCGCCCTCCACGAGGGACGCCCCTGCCTTCAGGAATCTCTGAGATCCAACCAGTAACTGTAGCTAAAACTACCGTAGAAACGTTGGGTGGGCTCACTATTCAATAGACAGACAGTATTTAGATAAATTGTGAAGGTGCTCACGCTGGCATGGCGGGATATGGGGGCTCGCCAGAAAAAAAAAAATAGTCTCCTCATCAGTCGCATTCGTGTTCCTGAACCCTGTGTATCTACCTGATGACGGGAACAGATTCCAGTTCCTGGACCGTCGTAACACTGTCTGTCTGGAAAACTACTGAGTTTTGTTTCGTCTCTTCATTGTGTCGTTTGTCTTTTCTGTATACGTCTGTTACCTGTTGCGTTTTGTCTCTTCTATTTGTTGTGTCTTTTTGTTATTTTTCTGTTTGTGTCTGATATCTACTGTGTTTTTTGTTTCGTCTCATCGTTGTGTCGCATGTTACTTGGTTTTTTATTTTATGTGTTATTATTATTTATTATCTGTTCGTTCCTTGTTTTTATTTGAACCGATTCCATTTTGGAATTTCATGTTGTGTATATGTCTTGCTGACTAAAGCATACTCTGCTTACTTTATGGTTTTCATTTATTTATTTAGTTTTCTTTGACAGTAATTCAATTTGCAATGGAGTACGTCCAAGAAACTGAATCCAGTCATGCACTCCCATTGCACAACTCTTTCAAAGTTCACACAACAATGTTGTTAAATTAATACAAGCACAATATATTTATAACTATGTATAATGTACAAAATAACTAGCATAAAAAATGACCTTACATTCAAATGTACTTCTTCATTTACGTTTAAATCAAGACAGATGAATATCGATGAACATTTAGAGAAATTGTCGTGAATCAAAATTGTTCAGTGAAATTTATAGGAAATATAAACTAAATACAAGGAGCAGGAGGCTTTCAGTGTGCCACGCGAGTAAGGTTGCTATATAAGTCACTCTGAGGTGAAATATAATCTTATTGCAAGCTTCGTTCAAACCCGTAGTTAGTCTCGTGAGTAAGCTTACTGTGCCCTGTTAAATTAGAGTGAAATTCAAACTTGCAGAAGCTTCATTCAGACTTGCAGCAAGTCTCGTGCGCAAGCTTAATATAGTAAGTCAAATTTAAGCGAAACGCAAGCATGCCGCAAGCTTGCAAGATTTTTAATTGTTATTTTCGTCCAAAAACTTGCGCCAACAGCCAATCCTCGAGAATGGGTGAAAAGGCAAGGTAAGGCAGGATATTTCTTAAGAAAGGTACTAACTAATCAGTTCTGACATCAGGTCAATCATTTCAATGTTTGTTTGGCAAGGCCGTGGAACACGTGACAATGAAAGTCACGACCGGTCACCAAGGAATCCTTAATGACATCAGTATTTCACCCACGCGTCATTTTTGCCAAAAGTATGTAATTATTACAGGTAACGTGTAACTACAACATTGGGAAGTGATAACAGGGAACTGCAATCTTAGCGAGCGGATAAATTGTGACAATTTGAATTGTAGGAAATAGCTTTCATGCTGCCTGGGCAATGCACTCGTTTCTACTACAAAGTAAGTTATTTTTCTGCCCCTCAGAAATAGCATGTGCAGCACCTCAGATACTTTGTAATAAGTATAGAAGCACGATACACGATTGCAATTTTTTGTGCACGGTAATAGACATCAATGGAGATTTGTATAGCTTTAAGACAACAAAACTCATTAAGACCTCTTTATTATGCTTCATTAAAATCATGCAAGTTTGGTGCTTGTTTCAGAAACAAGTTCTAGTTAAAAACGGAAACTGCTTCTACGAAAATATAGATCGTACTTTGAAGAAAATATTCATTAAATAAAAGTATTATGTCGCGCCGATGAATTTTAAAAGGCAGCGTAAATTCGGAAGCTCTGCGCGGCGAAAATGCGGCCTTCGAATCGGTGGTACGTCAAGTGGTCGTATCGACAAGTGACCGTACGCTTTTAAACCACACCCAGGTATGTACAGCAGCCAACAATGGATCAGTTGCTCCCCCTCAGTACTGGTTTCCTGACGAATGGTGTAAATGCTTTCTAACAGCTAGGAGGAATCTCGTACTTTCACATTCTAACCAATGAGAATGGAAACTTAAGGACCGCCCCTCAAGCATTAAGATTATTCAGAGTAGAAGAAAAATCGCCTAACTGCCGTAACATCCTTCGCGACACTTGACCGTATCGCTGGACGACTGGGCGCGTCACGTGGTCGTACCGGCCACGCTACGACACTACAGCGCCTGGCAGTATACACCATGTGCCACACTTCTGTTTTCAGACACTGCGGCGCCTGGTGAGTTAAACAATGTGCCAGGCTTCTGTTTTCCGGAGAATGGCCTCACCTCGTACATAATTGAGATTTTCACGTGTATATGTAATGTGCTCACTGGCTTTAATTTAAGTTGTTTTATCAAAGAGTGTTGGTACGAACCAGACAGTTGCGAACTCTCGGGTCATTTGCACTTGCGCAAATTATTATACACTTAATTTTTATAATGGAAATAATTGTAAGACGAAGAAGCATTAGTAACATTTATACCTAGTGTCGACATATTGTTGCACAATTGGGAGGCATAGTTCTCCCTCCTGGCCATCTGCATCACTAATAAAACAAATTGTTGACTGCCATAGTGAGAATTCAGTTTCAATGTCATACACAAATGTCAAAAAGGGGATAACCAACAACTAATATTCTCAGTACTACTAAAATACGTTAACTCAGTATAAATTAGTACATGTTTTCTACACTTGCATGAATACGCTAATTGTTTTTTTGTTCCCCTTTACATATCGCTCAAGACATAGGGTTTAGATAGCGATCCCACAAAATCCGCTGATGAAAAAAAAACAGTTAAATTTGTATCATAGGTGTTGTACATAGTTTAGTTCATTGAGAATTGATGAACTTGTAAATTTAAATGCGAAAAGGTTAGTTTTAGGAAATTTTCTAATGCCGAAATGTTGTTGATCATAGCTATAACGCTTCGAACAGTTTGCAAAAACGTTTTTTTTATATTGCGTATTTTCATTTATGTATCAAGTAATCGTAGAGAAAATAACACGTTTAGTTAAAAAATTTCAGTAAAATAAAACTAAAGTAATGTGATCTGGGTTTCGGTCTTTAAACGATAGACCGAGGAAGCCCCAAAAGAATAAAATTTGTTGCTCCAGAAGTTTAGGTAATCATATGTATCAGAACATACGCAGTCAGGAATACAGTGACTCGTGACATTTTAATAATTTGGATAGGTATCTTAAGTTATTTTCAAATAAATATTTCAGTGAATAGTTTTAAATTTTATTAATATGGCAAGTAAGATAGAGTGGAGGAGGTGTGTTACGTAATTAAAATAAAAATTAAATTTACCAACGAATATCAGTCATGCACTAAATTTCGAATTGGCAACAATATTTTGTGAAATAATAAGTCACTGAGTGTTGGTAGACAAGCCACTGCTGATTAATGTATTGAATTATTTATAAATACACGCTTTTAGTTGCCGAATTCACTGAGTTTTGTGGAAATCAGGACCAAATAAGCTAAACTCAGCCACGTTGATTAGAAATAGGCCTAAATATCCACTAACTTCCAGATGCGAAAATTTCCCTGATATCAATTTGGCTAGGCTCAAATTGCCTCACACTCTTATTACATTGAAGCACATGTATTTAGTTATAGAGCCGGCTCCAGTGGCGTAATTCACTAGTCACCTTTATGTGGCGAAAGAGGTCCGGGGTTTGTGCACAGATTTCTGATTGTCCTTTCACTTAATTGTATCCACATTGGCACTTAAGACTTTCATCTTAAAGGGCAGTTAAGACACTCTTCCACTCCAGGTATAAGGCGTATCGCTCTTAGATTGATGTAGACGGCTTTTGGCGTGCGCGTTTGCAAGATCACTTTCACGTTACGAGGTTAAATAATGTACTTCTTTGAAATCTGACTGCATTTTATACATTTTATGTCCAAGAACTGATATAATTTAACGCAAATATTATAAGCGAAAACTATTATAAATGTACAGTTGATCACTTTTTTCACGTAACTTTGATCTAACATATAAATTCTCATTACTAATAATAATATTATAATTAATAATAAAAATACTAATTATTTTAATAAGCACTTGAAATAAATATTTGCCTCTTATATTTGTAGGGTAATTTTTCGTTAAAATTTCCTTCTTTTTTGGTTTTACATTTGCTGACATAGTATGTGACTACGCTACAGTTATTATTAGGTAGGAGCGTAAAGGGTTCTTTAGGAATAGCCGGTAGCTTCGTAAGCCTTCTTACCAACATTGTTAACATTCAAGTTTTGTGGGAAATACTCCATTATTTTCAACACGATACTTCATTCTGCCCGCCAAGCCTATAGAGCCACGATTTTGTCGCGTAAAGGTTTTTACACAATCTTTGTTTCAATACCTTTCGCGCGCATCAGCAGCTCTGTTCCGTGGTTATTGACAGCGCGTCTTTGTTTAAACAGGTCTCTCATTTGATTGCAATAATCAGAGTAGGATAAGGGTAATTATAGACCGCGAATTTTCGCGTAAAGAATTGTGCAACAGTTTGTTTCAATGGCTTATGTGAACATATACAGCCTTGCTTCATGGTCAGTGATTGGCTGTTTATAACTCCCAGCATCTAGTGTTCTACCCACAAATCACAGATGTGCGGTGTCGCAGTAACCTCGTTACTGTTGGTACAGTCAAATGAGCCACGTCTGTGCAATAATACATTCTGCCAATAACCATGAGCACGCTTCATATGTGCACATAAGACATTGAAACAAACTGTTGCACGATTATTTTCGCGAAAAATCGTGGGCTCTAAGGGTAATTGTGGCAGCGCACGTCTGTGATTTGCCAGAAGAAATGCAAGACAAGCGAGAGTTGAAACATTCTATCACTGACCATGAAGCAGAGCTGCATGTGAAATACGACATTGAAACCAAATTATGCAAAAATATGTTCACAGTA
>PNEQ01113281.1:0-12387 GCA_003012365.1 Medauroidea extradentata
GCGAGTAGGCGTGTGCGAGTAGCATGCGCGAGTAGGCGTGTGCGAGTAGCATGCGCGAGTAGGCGTGTGCGAGTAGCATGCGCGAGTAGGTGTGTGCGAGTAGCATGCGCGAGTAGGCGTGTGCGAGTAGCATGCGCGAGTAGGCGTGTGTGAGTAGCATGCGCGAGTAGGCGTGTGCGAGTAGCATGCGCGAGTAGGAGTGCGTGAGTTTGCATGTGTGTGTGCATGTGTGCTTGTGCTGGAAAAAAAATTATTTTACATTTAAAATTTGACCAGTGTTTATTACAAATACAAACCTAAGAATTTTTATTAAGAACAATTAAAGCATGTAACTCATCACTGTGTAATAATAACTTACAACAACAAAACACAGATGAAAAAATACTGAAAGGTACCAATTTCATGAGTAGGGCTTACTGGATTTTGAGAATGCTGCTGTTTTTTCTATTATTTTTTTTTAAGCTAAAACGAGATCAGATACCAAATAAGGTCTGGGTTTTTGGTTTAAAATGGTTGTTGCTGAGCTGTTCTTACCCGAAGTGACCTAAGATGCTTAAGGCCGGTCGCATCTAAACTTTTTTCAAATGCATGATCAATGCTTCCATCACTCGCAGGGCAAGTCCCCTCCTATTGAGTAACTATACATGCTTATAGCGAGTTACTTAAATGTCCACTCTCGAGCAAATAAAACAAGCCAGCTAAGTTAAGAACTTGCATTTAATGCCCACTTTAAACAAAATACAAACAACAAAATATAATAGCCAATTGGGCCAATACTCTAATTGAACACTCCTTGACAGTCACTTTATTGCCGCTTAGAAACATCCTCACTACACGACAACAATTACCACGACCTTAAGACACTCGAGTGCTTGATTCCTTTAGTGAACTACATTCAAACCATTCACGCCCCACTTCCGATTGATAGATTCGTGAATACCTATCAAAGGTCACTGATGCACATTATAAACTTCCCCAACGTTTTGTGTTAGGCACTCTGACTAGACGAAGCCAAATTGGCCGTCGTCCATCCACAACTGGTTTAATAGGCCTTTACCAGGCCCATACACCTCCTCAGTCACAAATTAAGGGACAATCTGCACCACTGGTGATCAGGCCTCACCATTTTGAGGGACGGGAAGACTCGCCCATAAACTCCGCTAATCGCAGCACAAGCCACTCCTAACAGGAGTAACTGTTAGATGATACTTACACCCTTGACTTTCCCGGTCACATGGTCACAACCTGCGACACTCCAGCACGCCACCGACCGCCTCGTTGCTCCTTCCAAAGCCTAATGGTTCACCACTAAAACCCTCTTAGGCTTATGGTGCATTCGAAGTACACTCCACCATGACCTGCTCTAGAATGAGCGCCCTCCACTCGCATCGCGAGTCCTCAGAATGCCTCACCTGCGCCCCTATCGCTGGCAGACGAAACTAGGTCTCCCACCCCCCTCCAGGCCCTTCCCCCCATGGCCAGTGGAGAAGCAGGACCGGTGGGAAAGGGGGCAACATAGAGCCGTCAAACGGGCCACCCTTCTCCCTATACAATCTACCGGGCAGACAAACCCGTAGAATAAAGGGGAACTCAGCTTACTCAAAACTAAACCTCCAAAAATGAAACCCTTTAACACATCACTGAAACCCTTAAAGGCACTGAAAACCCGCCCCGAGACCCAGGGGTCCGCTCATTGCCATTCCCCCAAGCAAGACATAAGGTTTTGACTAAAAAGTCAACCAGAATTTTGTTAATTACATAGTTCCTAAAACTATAGCATTTGCTGCCCTAAAAAATCAGCCAACATGGAAACAATTTTAAACAAAAATTGCCTGACAAATTTTTGATATTTGCTCTCATGTAGGCATAAAAAATTATATCGCTAAAAAAAGTATAAACTAGAGATTATGGCCTTAACCGTTAAAAAATCACAAGAAATAAACAAAAATTTATATAATTCCTATTTAAAATACAAAATTGTAAGTAGTTCTACAGAAAATTATTAGAAAATTCACAATACAATAAAACATACGTGGTGCCACAGCTTATTAATTAGCAAGCCACAATATGAAAAACAAACTGCAAAAATGCTTTTAAAAAAATTGTAAGTTTGGGTTTGAGTAAGTGCACCACAAAAAAGCCACGCCAAGTCTGCTCCCCCCCGCTCTCAGTTCACTTACCACTCACTCAAACTCTTTCATGATTTTTTTGCGGAAGCACTGTTGCGACGTTTCACCAAGTTTGATACTGGTGAAACCGCGTTTCCGCAAAAAAATGTCATCCCTTCATGTGTTTGTACCTTATTTACTTCATCAAGTACTGTCGTCGTACCAGGCCACAGGCCAGGTGGAGTTGCACCTGGTCGCGGCAGGTGTTCGCCGAGTGTGTCAGTGGCAGGTGTACGCTAGTTGGTAATGGCAGATGTGTGGTACTTGAGTGTGTGTGGCGGATAAGTGACGGCAGCAGGGCGTGTGTGAACTTGACACCGACGTGCGACACCTGCCATCCCGGCCGCCGCACGGCCATCTGCCAGTGCAGGACAGATGGCTTCGCCACCCCTTCCCTCTATCAGTGCATGAAGAAGGCAGTCTGGAAGCAGCGGCCGCGACAAACAGAACGAGAGAGACGTGGTGCGC
This sequence comes from Medauroidea extradentata, assembly GCA_003012365.1. NCBI lineage: Eukaryota > Metazoa > Arthropoda > Insecta > Phasmatodea > Phasmatidae > Medauroidea > Medauroidea extradentata. The sequence continues at coordinate 2,637 of PNEQ01113281.1, forward strand.
TTCGGGACTCTGATTCGTCCAACGAGAAACGTAACGCACGTGTGCAACTATCCGGCCCAGTGTTTTACTTTGTTACGCCATTTGGAACTGGCTCACTTAAGGCCCTAGGGTATGGGGGTGTGGACCGCACCATTAGTGTCCATGTAAGGTGTAGTTTTCTCCAGATCCTCCATGCTTTGCCCGATCCGCAGCTGTTTCGACTCGCCAGGTGAGAGAGGGGCACGCCAGCACGAACAGACCACGACCCACGAGCCTCGTGTTCCCGGCTACACGCTTAACCGGGTGGCGCCCAGAGCATTCCGACGCAGCTCCATTCCTACCTCACTCTCACCGGACACTGCGTCAGTACTTGTACCTTTGCCATATTACTTTGTTAGTCTAGCGGCCTAATTCACGCCATCCTCTCTCATGATGTCAGTGTCACAGATGATGATGAAAGGATTTCTCAACTTGTTTGGAAACAGAATAGAGACGAACCACCACAGCCAAGATGATCACGTGCAAGGCCATATAAGAATGATCGTTATCGCGTGTACTGTTGTAATCACGACACAACAAATCAAAATTGGCGAGAAGAGAATTGCTGCCACTACCACTATCGATTGTCCCAAACTCTATTGTTCGCTGTATTCACGTTGGCAACATTAATCTTTTTACATGCGTTCATTTATCTTTGTTTTTAAGTGCAAAAAATGGCAACTTGACAATGCAGTCATGTCCAATTGTAAATTACGTTAACACTCGCCCTGATTTTTAACACTTTACCATTTAGACCTAAGGGCGCTACTGTAGTATTTGCCCGCACCTTTGCAGTTTGCCGACTGCCGTTTATTTTAATGTAAGGATAAAATGTTAGCATGTAAGATAGTGAAGACCAAGCTTTAATTGTGAAACAGTATTTACTTACGCGCAAGTGTTTATCCAGTGCTTAATTTCCATGTATAACTGCCTCTGCAGCATTTGTTAACCTGTAAAAGTGTGCGTTTACAAATACGGGCCAAGTGCCTTACCAGTGGTGCCAATCCCATGCACTGACACTGTAAAAATCTCACGGTTCCTCTCATCGCATTCGTAAAATCGCTACCTTCGTAAATTCGATAGCGGCTTATTTTTGCCACCCCCCCCCCCCTCCTAAAACAGAAAATTTTAAAATTGCATTTTTTCTGCAAAGCGTCTCTAGGCCCAGACTTCCGTAGCGTTTTGCAGGAAATTAATTAACGTAATAATGTAAACCTAAATTGATATCAGTAGCCAGACGTCACACTGTTGAGTGGTAGATATGACCGACCCTTGTCTCCAAAAAATGAGAAAATCGAAATTCCGAGTGTCTTCTCTCGAGCGAATAGATCGACTCCCGTAGCATTTAACGGAAAAATAACGCAAGTGATAGTAGAAATATAAATTTATATCAATAGTCAGACGTCTTACGATCAAAAGAACACCGCTAAACAATAGATATGATCGACCTTTGTCCTAAAAAAAGAGAAAACCGAGCTGTCGAGTGCCTTCTCACGAGCGAAAAAGCCCGATTTGCGTAGCGTTTAATGGAAAAAAAAAGTAGGCATTCCTTACTAGTAAAATGCCCTTGTAAATTATTCACCAAAGAAAGAAGAAATAAGCGGATGTATTTATTCATTGAGCTGTTTTATATAACTTAACGTAAAAACATTCCCTCGACGTTGTTGATGAATTGTACGAGAACGTAGATACTAGTAGCGTGCAGAGCGGACAGATAGCGCAACTGTACGAACGTTCACAAGATGGAGGATAGATAGCGGCACCGTAGCATATACCTAAGTTGTTGCTAAAAAAATGCCATTTTGTGACGTTCTTACCTAAAATCGTCAAGAATTACATGTATAAGTGATAGAAAATAATCACGTTCACAGTCAGTATATGCCGTAAAAATAAATTAGGAGTTCCGGAATTACGTAATACACAAACGTCTATTTATTTTCCAAGTTCGACAAACCCGGAGACAAATGTTTCTACACTTGGAAAATAGGTAGCGCTATTATCGCGCTCACTTGTGAAACCCACGTTTTACGACACGCAGTAACGCATTGTTTAAGCAAATTATGCACCAAGTTAATTGTTTTAAGTACGTATGGTGTTAACGCAATAAAGAAAAATATCACACTATTATTTATAGGGTTTGTGTAAAAAAGTAAACTCATTCGGCGCAAGACGAGAGAGATATAAGACGTCGCGAAACAGCCTAGATGGAGGCTGTACTATAGTTAAATGAGCATATGTGCATGCGCTGGAACTTTGCGTCTATAGTACGACCTCAATATAGATCCTAATACGTCGTAGTTGGAGACAGGCCGGCCGGCTTGGCACAGGCGCCGGCACCGCCACGCGGTTTTCAAACTGTCACTGCCACATTTTTAACGGATTTTCGCAATTTTTGTTTTATTTTTAATATTGTGACTTACCAAGTAATAACTGCAACTCTACAATTCATATTTTAATGCCGTGAATTAGATATAGTATGTTTTATTCATTGTCAACGTAATTCCTTACAGTTTTTGTCATATAATTTTGTTATTTTTTGATGGTTCTTGAGATTGTATTCGTAGAATCGCTACCTTCGTTAAATCCAGGGTTCGTAAAATCGGGGGTCTAGTGTAGTGTTGAACGGCAATGCGCGCATTTATAATTCAAGTCGGGAAGTTTGTTTGTATAACAGAGTAAATTTGTGCCACGAGAGAGTATTTCCTTTGTGCGAGTGTGGCACACCTGTAGATGCAGACGGCCTCGAGCGGCCATTTTGCTAACGGTACTTCAGCCCTTCCAAGGGGTATATAAGGCGGGCGCTGCGCCCAGATAGTCAGTCGTCAGCGGCTCGGCCTTCGGGCCGGGCCAGCCTGGCACTCCCGCTAGAGTACGCTGGCAGCTCTCTGGGCTCCCGACTCTCGGCACACTACACACTCTACACCTTCCCACCTTAGGGGCTGGCTTCTTGCAAATGGAGCCCCCCGCCTCCCCCGGAGCTGGCTTCTTGCTAAAGGGAGCCCTCCACTCTACCGAGGCGACTTCTTGCTAAAGGGAGACCCTCAACCATCCTCGAGCGGATTTCTTGCAAAGGGAAACCCTCCACCCCCTACCGAGGTGACTTCTTGCTAAAGGGAGTACCTCACCTCTCTTACCTTTACACTATTAGGGCAGTGCCGAGAGAAGGGACGATAGGGACGCTGTCACGCATATCTACCGCGCCGCGTATTGAATTAGGGGACACACCCCTAGGTAACGTCCGTCCTAAAGTGTTCGTATACACTTCCCATGTCGTAAAGTTATTGAAAGTTACAGAATGTAGTAACCTTTCCCCGGGATCAGAGAGATCGCCGTGTATTAGCAGTAACCCAGTTTGGCTCGTTAATCCAATATCGTTGACGGCGCAGCACCTAAAGTAAGAGGCTATTGTATGTTGTTGCAAACCTCTCGGGATCAATGAGATGATCGCCACCCAGTTTCGGCCACAAATAAGGCCTTAATCTCTGCCCAGTATTTGAACGGCCCGGAGTGCCCCGTAGAATTGTATGCATCATAATATGTCCTGTGGGCTTAGTATTGTATTTCCGAGTTGTCGTATCATTGTTATTGTCGTATCATGTTGCCGTATCTCATATTGAGACTCCAGTGTTAAATTGTATGTCATCAAAGTGTGATTGACAGCTAACCCTAATTAAGAACCATGTACCAAAGTTAATGTTGTATTCATCATGTTGTGACAAGTACTGTAACTTGTGTTAATGAATATAAACACCCCATTGAACTGAATTACCTTGTTTTCTCCTTTCATGAGATTAACCTGTGTACCAACCTTGATATCTAATACAAGGCGAGTGATATATGTCTTGCCCTCTATTTATGTATAAGATGACACCCTGTGCTAGCGAGTAGAGTTGTCCTTGTTGGCTCACTCAGTAGTCACTCGCTGAGTCGAGGATAACTCTATCACCAACTACTCTAGAAGAACCACACCAATGTCTCATGCTCTCTACCTCAAAGGTCTTCTAGATACACACCCTGCTCGCATTCAGCAATCTTGCTTGCAACCCCGCACCTCTAGCGCAGTGGGATTAGCGTCAATCTTTTTCTTGGCGCCCAACGTGGGGCCAGAACATGTCAGCTTCTCATGTAGGGCCATCAAGCCGACATCCACGATAGAGACCCTGTGTCCACTTTGTTCCCTCCTTCGAGTTCGAAGTCACCATAATCTTCGTGGCGCCCAAATCTTCTTCATCCTAGTTTTACCACCATCTGGGCTCTGACCAAGATATTTCTCGATTATGTCCACAGTAATTGAATTGTTGTCCAATGGCCCTCTCTCGTTTAATGAAGTCTCTACCAGTACTTCACCCAGGTCTCCTGCAGTAACACCACCCAACCCAGAAACTATGCCAGTCCGCATCTGCGACCATAGCCATAGCAGAATTATCAAGGTGGCCAGTTCCAGCAGGACCCTACGCAGAGCTTCCCTCGGGCTCTATTCCAGAAGGATGACACCAGCACCAGAGCCATTCCGGCTCTCCCTCTCCAAGATGGAACTTCTTCAAGGACCATCTCCAAAGGGCCTCCACAGGTCCTCTACCAGGCAGTACCTCTGCCTTCGTCTCCATGCCGAGACCACCAGCCCATAGCCCATGCCGGCCTGCATCCGCAGCCATAGCCATGGTGGGCCAACCAGTGACAGAGCCATTCCGGCTCTCCCTCTCCAAGATGGAACTTCTTCAAGGACCATCTCCAAAGGGCCTCCACAAATGCGCTACCAGGCAGTACCCCTGCCTTCGTCTCCATGCCGAGACAACCAGCCCATAGCCCATGCCGGCCTGCATCCGCAGCCATAGCCATGGTGGGCCAACCAGTGACAGAGCCATTCCGGCTCTCCCTTGCCAAGATGGAACTTCAAGGACCGTCTGCCGGTCCATACCCTGATGGGCCACACCAGAGCCATGCAGGCTCTCGCTAGCTCCTTCGCCTCCGAAGGACCACAGCACCCGCCTCCAGAGGGACGTACCCCCAAGGTGAAACGGATCGCCATCCATGCCCATGTACGAACGTCATGACAGCCATGGAAGACCGGGAACCGACAACCTGCATCCAGGGAGACCTATCCCCACACCCAGGACCACCAGCTGGTCCACGCTCAGCCGAGCAGCCAGATGTCCGCAGCCGCTTCTCACAGCCAGTTGGAGATGGCAGACATCCTACCCAGAGGGCTCCAGCCGAGCCTGCCCATGGAACCAGTAGCCAGCCCAATGTCGCAACAGTGAGCAGAGGCCACCTTAACTACGACGAGTCTGCTGAACCCACGATGCCTGTACCTCAGGCAACTCCAGGACGGACGCCCTAACCTGCTGTCGAGACAGCTCCGATGCATCCAGAGGTCCAGCCTCTAGCGAATGCCCATCACTTTGGCATTCTCGCAGCAGGGACCACACCCCGTACCAGAGAAGACACCGAGACAATCTCTCGAGACCAGTTGCCTCCAGACCTTCCAAGTGATCGACAAAGACATCACCAGGGTGAGTGACGCACCAGTGAAACCCCAAGAAAAAGAGACATTCACTTACCTTTAACTTTGAGCTTTTGCCTTCTTCTTTAATGTTGTAAAGTTAGTCGGGCAAATAAAGCGTTCGTTGCCTGCACACGCCCGACGCCTTGTAACTCCACTGTCTAGTTTAAGGCATAGTAGCCAAGTTTTTCTTTTTGTTAAAATTCAGGGCCTCGCTTTTGTAGCCGGGGGGGAATTGACGCGATGCCGTCACATACTCTTATAAAATACGTTAACGCTCGCCCCCCGATTTTTAACACTTTACCATTTAGGCCTAAGAGCACTAGTATTCGCCCGCACCTTTGCATTTGCCGATTGCCGTTTATTTTCACGTAACGATTATATTCTAGCATGTAAGAGTGGAAGACGAAGCTTTAATTGTGAAACAGTATTTACTTACGTCCAAGTGTTTATCCAGTGTCTATTTTCCATGTTTAACTACCTTTGTAATATTTATAACCTGTACAAGTGTTTGTTTACAAATACGGCCGAGTGCCTTGCCAGTGGTACCAATCCCGTGCACTGACTCTGTAAATGTGCACTAAACAGCGATCACTGGAAATACGCACATAAATGTAAATTGTACTGTTTGTTAATGCTTAAAATTGTGTTTTATTATTATGTAAGTGTTTCTGTGTATTAATTATAGTGTTAAACGGCAATGCGCACATTTATAATTCAAGTCGGGAAGTTTGTTTGTATAACAGTAAATTTGTGCCACGAGAGAGTATTTCCTTTGTGCGAGTGTGGCACACCTGTAGATGCAGACGGCCTCGAGCGGCCGAGCGGCCATTTTGCTAACGGTACTTCAGCCCTTCCAAGGGGTATATAAGGCGGGCGCTGCGCCCAGATAGTCAGTCGTCAGCGGCTCGGCCTTCGGGCCGGGCCAGCCTGGCACTCCAGCTAGAGTACGCTGGCAGCTCTCTGTGCTCACGACTCTCGGCACACTACACACTCTACACCTTCCCACCTTAGGGGCTGGCTTCTTGCAAATGGAGCCCCCCGCCTCCCCCGGAGCTGGCTTCTTGCTAAAGGGAGCCCTCCACTCTACCGAGGCGACTTCTTGCTAAAGGGAGACCCTCAACCATCCTCGAGGCGATTTCTTGCAAAGGGAAACCCTCCACCCCCTACCGAGGTGACTTCTTGCTAAAGGGAGTACCTCACCTCTCTTACCTTTACACTATTAGGGCAGTGCCGAGAGAAGGGACGACAGGGACGCTGTCACGCATATCTACCGCGCCGCGTATTGAATTAGGGGACACACCCATAGGTAACGTCCGTCCTAAAGTGTTCGTATACACTTCCCATGTCGTAAAGTTATTGAAAGTTACAGAATGTAGTAACCTTTCCCCGGGATCAGAGAGATCGCCGTGTATTAGCAGTAACCCAGTTTGGCTCGTTAATCCAATATCGTTGACGGCGCAGCACCTAAAGTAAGAGGCTATTGTATGTTGTTGCAAACCTCTCGGGATCAATGAGATGATCGCCACCCAGTTTCGGCCACAAATAAGGCCTTAATCTCTGCCCAGTATTTGAACGGCCCGGAGTGCCCCGTAGAATTGTATGCATCATAATATGTCCTGTGGGCTTAGTATTGTATTTCCGAGTTGTCGTATCATTGTTATTGTCGTATCATGTTGCCGTATCTCATATTGAGACTCCAGTGTTAAATTGTATGTCATCAAAGTGTGATTGACAGCTAACCCTAATTAAGAACCATGTACCAAAGCTAATGTTGTATTCATTATGTTGTGACAAGTACTGTAACTTGTGTTAATGAATATAAACACCCCATTGAACTGAATTACCTTGTTTTCTCCTTTCATGAGATTAACCTGTGTACCAACCTTGATATCTAATACAAGGCGAGTGATATATGTCTTGCCTTCTATTTATGTAAAAGATGACACCCTGTGCTAGCGAGTAGAGTTGTCCTTGTTGGCTCACTCAGTAGTCACTCGCTGAGTCGAGGATAACTCTATCACCAACTACTCTAGAAGAACCACACCAATGTCTCATGCTCTCTACCTCAAAGGTCTTCTAGATACACACCCTGCTCGCATTCAGCAATCTTGCTTGCAACCCCGCACCTCTAGCGCAGTGGGATTAGCGTCAGTAAAGTTATTGACAGTTACGGAATGTAATAACCTTTCCACGGAATCAGAGATTGTCATATAATTACCAGTAACCCAGTATTGCTTGTTAATCCAGTATCGACGACGGCCGCAGCACCTAAAGTAAAGAGGCTATTGAGTATTGAAAATCTCTCGGGATCAAAGCGATGGTCGCCACACAGTTTCTGCCACGAGTTACGGCCTTAGTTTTTGCCCAGTATCTGAACGGCCCTGAGTGCCTTGTACAATTGTATTCATCAGAGTACGCCCTGTGATAACTTATGTTGTTATTGTCGATGTGTAATATCTTTATTGTCGTACCCTTGTTCTCGTATCTCATATTGAGACCCCAGTGTTTTAACATATGTCACCAAATTGTGATTGACTCAAACCCAGATTGTAAACCATGTACCCAAGAAGTGTTACATTCATCATTCGGTGTTAAGCACTGTAACTTATGTTCATGAACATAAATGCCCTATGAAACTGAATTACTTTGCATTTCTCCTTTTATGAGATCACCTTGTGTACCAACCCTTGATACTCAATACAAGGCGAGTGATATCTGCCTTGCCCTCTATTTATGTAAAGATGACACCCTGCCCTAGCAAGTAGAGATTATCCTTGTTGGCTCACCCAATAGTCACTCGCTGGGTCAATGCTCTTAACCCTAGCCTAGAGGTCTTCTAGACACCCACACTTCTCACATTCAGCAATCTTACTTGCAACCCAGAACATCTAGCACAGAGGGATTCGCGTCAAACTTTAATCTAAAATTTGCAAAACGTGTTATGAAATGTTTTTACTATAAACAGTTGTGTTTTAAAACAATTTACATTTTAGTGCTGTCTGTCTGGATGGTTGTACAACTGTAATGTAATGGGAAAAAAATAGTGCCAACATTTTCTACAAAACAAAAATTGAAAATCATGTAGAAGTGAGACTAGTTCGTGGGAACATGTGTTGGCATGAGTAAAGAAGTTTCCATTTTCATTCAAATGCGTACTATTACTGTCTAAATTCGTGATAGCACTGCAAAAAATTTAAAAATGCTGAACATTGTTAACCAAACGGAAAAAAATGTTAACATTTTAAGATGTTCTCCTCAAGTGGCAGGGGCACGTGCCGCGAATCTTCCCATAAGTAGAGACCTGAACTTTTCGCGATCGCGAAATCGCGTCGTGAATCCGCGAATTTCAAAGATTTTACAATTTTTCGCGAATTTTTAACAATTCCTGAAAGATTCACGAAATTTGGGGTTTTACCGACTCTGTACACCTATTTTTTGTTGTGGTCGTTAAATTATCGAAAAAAATTAATTATAATCTTGATTGTATCCAAGTTTACGGCATTCCAACAAAGAAACTTATCTAAAATGTGTTCGCATTTCGCTTATTATTCTGCCCAAGGGCAGAGAAATAGCTTACGACGCCGGTAAAACTAAATCCAGCGGCCAGCCATGTTTGTTGATGTGCTCTGGCCCGAGCAGGCCGTTGAGGTTAAGTTCGAGATTACGCGGGAATTAAATTTAGCGGTTGTTCACGTAGCAGAAAAATATATATTTCGCTAGTATCAATACTGCGTTCGTTATAATATATATATATATAATCTCGGTAGTTCATTGGATCAATATTACCGACGTAACTGTAGCGTACCGGTAATTGATTTTTTTTTACCGTTTTTACAAACGTGAAAGTTTTGTTATCACGAAAAACAGTGTGCTCATGAAGGCGAAGATGGCAGCGTCCTATGTTTACGTTTAATGTTTGTGAACGCAATCTCGCCTTTGACGAAGTCTGTTTTTGGTTTTAAAAACGTGATCAGTTTATATTTGCGACTTCGTAATATACTGCTGTAAGTTGCATTTAATTACAAACAGTCTGTCAATCAATTTGTGCAGGTGGGCACGGCAAAAATGCCAAAATATGTAGAGAGTGCCCTTACTCGGGCAAATGAGTTTTCTACGGAAGGTATGCATTCCAGCGACAGAAATATAATGTTTTGCAAATACTGTAACTCTCGTGTTAGCTGGGAGCGGCGAGATACTGTTGTTAAGCACATAAAGAGTGACAAGCAT
>PNEQ01113282.1:0-12386 GCA_003012365.1 Medauroidea extradentata
ATTATTGATCTCTTAATTACTACACATCTATTACACTGTAACAACTAGCAAAGCCATTGGCTGGACCCCTCCCCTCGTGACCAGCTAGGGAGGTGGTTCGAGCGGGGGTGGGGTGAGGCCCCAAGACACACTATGCACCTGCTCGTCTCTCCCTCGTCTTCACAAGGACAAAAATATATACAATTTCTTATTTTTAACACAAAACTTTGTGTAGTAATGGTATTTCGATGAGAACTATTGCAATGTGATCGTGATACAATGACGAGGAGAATGAATGGTCGCAAGACATAGTTATTATTGCACATTAATTTATGATGGTTGACACTGATGACTATTGAATATACTAAATCGGGGTGGCGACCATATGGGCCTGTCACAAAATCTAAATTTATTCATTTTTCGAATAACATTTTAACACAAAATAAGATTAAATTACTTTATAGTTTGAGTCCAGTAGTTCTCAAGTAGCAATCTCGACAACACGACCTTTTTGTTTTACATGCAGCGACGTTAAAACAATTGAGTGGTTATTTTGACATAAATTAAAATTTTGACATTTTAAATAAAATAAAAGGTAACCATATAAAACTTTTCCAAGAAAAATATCACACGTTTTCCTAATATCATAAGCAGTTATTTCCACTTATGTATTAATTGCTGTCGCTTTTTATTTTGGGTTGAATATAGTTACATACATGTAAAAGTTGCATTGGTGATCGCATTTCAACATAAAAATTCGTAGAAAACAATTTTGGCACTTGAATGGCATTAAGGGGATCACTGACTGCAGAAACTTTATGAGTAACACAACAAGAAGAAAATAAATGAATGAGACGAGGAACAAATTAAGAAGTGTTTTCTTAAAGTGGAATATGGAGATTTGACGAGCTCTAAGTAGCGAGGTTTCAAACGCTTGTGATGAAGTGACGTTAGTATTGAGCAAGAACGGGACGCAAGGATAAACGAAGCGGGAAAAGACCAGTAAAAACCCACTGGCCAAAATCAACTTCTGTTCGGATTTCCAAGTTCGTAAATCGTGTTTGACCTCACCGAGAAGAGACATCGGATCGTAATGATGAGAGATTCGTAGCAAGGACTTGAAAAGACAGCTAATTTTTTAATTACTCTTAACCTTTTTTTTTGCCAGCTTTATTCGAGGTACGAATGTGAAAAATGCCGTAGAATTGTTTAGATTTTGGAATTATTTATTAAAAATCGAATTAACCCGATACCAATGAGAGTAATCAAGTTGGAGTAAATTCTACTGGCAATTAAATGTCCCATTAATCCAGTGCAGTTGTAAACATATTTTTTCCTAAAAGAATTTAATTAAAAAAACTGTAACTTATATTTTTAGAAAATACAGAGCCGATATATCGGCCTCTGGCATTTTTCGCACAGGCAAGAATGGCGATATTTCGACTCTTGGCACTGAAAGGGTTAATGGGCACAGCAACCAAAAAATTAATTTAATTGAAGTTGAGACGTTTTTCTTTCGAGAGTAGTAAAAATGCATGTAGGCTGTTCACTACTAAGTAAACACTTTTAAGCGCTCTCTTTTTTCCATAAAGTGTGCATTTTTTAAATTTGTCATTAATAACTAGCTGTGTCGGCATGCATTGCAATGCCTTTTTAATGTTTTTTTCACTTAATTTTTGGGTGTCTCCTTCTACCTGATAACCGTTTTGCCCGACTCTCCCCCTCCCCACGTAAAAACATTATACATAAATAAATATATATACATATAATACTTATATGCGTGATTAACTCAAATAAATACTAAAGTTTAGTTTAGTACACTTTTTTCACAGCAGTTAGAAGCAAAATTCTGAGGTCACAATGCAATACATATTATTTTAAAATATACTTGATATGATTCTCTTCAAAAGTGCTCTCTTAGCCGTGAAGAGCCTGTAAACATTGTGTTGATTTTACACATGACAGTTTTTGTACTGTACTAACAAGCAGCGGAAGGAATAAGAATTAGGGCTAGTTGAACAAACGACAAATGATCCACTTCACTGTAAACAGACTACATTGACGAGTTTACGAAAAGCAGTATGTATAGTTATAGCTATGTTTTATTGCTCACGTGGCCAGATGTTAGCCAGGTTGTTATCAAATTCACGCAAGCAAACAACTCAGTTCAGTTTCTGGACGCAAGAAATATTCACTTGGAACTCTTTTCAAACGACTCGGGTTGTACTTTTTCTCAACCCGGGGCTGAGTGGTTTTTCGTAAACACAGCAGCAACACGTGTCCGTAAGACAAACACATCACTTCGCAGGAACATTATTCAAACTGCCTGTCCATCTAGTAGGACGTGAACGCTGGCACATGCCAGTCAGACGGTTGGTGGGGGCGTGGCAGCTGGTGCCCAAGGCGCCGTCACGTTACAAGGATAAACAAAACGTTTAAATTATGACGGACCCGGATTATACCAACGTAACAAAAGAGTTTTACGTTGGTTCGATAATGCATTAATGTACGTTTTTATATTTTGTTTAATAATATATTTTTAAAAAATTACATATTAGAAATATAAAGCTATACAACTGAGAAGTTTTAATTTTGAAAGTCGATCATACACTGTAAGAAAACTTCCTAAAATGTTTAGGATGTAATTAATCTAAACACAGTATGACGCAGTTACCATGCTTCCGTCTTAGAAATATGCAAACTTTTACAACTGCTACAATACACGTTGGTAACTTCAGTAAACATTTGACTGTTTTATAAAAAATGGTTTAGGAGTGCCACCATGGATGTCTGGTAAACAATTCTGCTATACCTACTTTCTTAGAGCTCCTATACGCACGTGTGGCAAATTTACTTACTACTTTTTAAAGTGTATGTAATTCTGTTTGTAGCGTTGTCAATCAACCTAATTTCCGGACACATCTTGTAGCTCTTTAAAAATTTGTAAGAAAGCTGAAAATTTTAGATGTGTTCTGCCGTGTGATACGTGAAAATTTAAAAATTCAGTGACTGTTGATAATAGTTTTACACATAGATGAAGCCATTGGTGAAGAGGTCTCACAATATACGGTCTACGAATTCGAAAAGTTTCTCATAAAACAGTAAACAAACACGAACAAGCATAAACATTGGCTGTAATTACATGTACACGTTCGGGGTCACGTGATCGTATGCGTAACAAAACGTGTTTGCATCAGGATTTTCCTATTGTGTAGCATGATCAACATTCCACTAAGGTTAATTCGTTTTCTTATGGGAGAGCTTGGCACAGGAAAAATTTCTGCCACTAGTTTCGCTTCAATCGCTAAGAGACCAGAAAAATACGAAACCGTAGTGAAATGAAATATAAATAAACATTGAAATTATGTCAGTGATTTAAATTAATTTTGAAGTGAAAAGAAACCAATTTGGCGTTTTAAATTATCAATTTAATGTAACTTAAAATTCAGGAAATCTCTGTGATTGGTCAGTTTGGTGCATTAGCGATACCAGCGCTCAAGTGGCAGAAATTTTCCCTGTGCCAAACTTATAACATTGATCTTTCTAACCTGTAGTAGAATTAACCTTAATTCCACCTCTTAAAAATCTGACTCTGTGGATAAAATTAGTGCGTGACGGCTCTTGGTACAACTTTATTTACTCTATGGTTGGTTTGCGCCGCCTGCAGGTGCTTCCTCGGACCACCGCGTGGAGAAAGCACCACTCCTCCGCCCCCCTCACCACTGCACCCTGCCCTGCCTCCCACAGCACGCACGCCCCACCAATTAATCACAGCACCAGACAGCTCGGGCGATCGTTTCGATGTCTCGACCTCTCGTTACGTCCACGTCGCCCGCCTGGCGCGAGCATAAGCCGACACAGTGTTGTCAGACGTAGCAGTTGGGGCACTTAGACGAAGCCACGGTCGCAGAAGAACAGGTCTGGACACTCGCCTATCTAACAATGTATTTTGCTTGACCCCCTTGTTGTTTGGCTGTAGTTCGTTAAGTTACCGAGAATGTTGTACTTTTTGGCGCTGTAATCCGGGCGGTCGGACTCAAACTCCACCCACGTTTTTCCATTGTTAACATTATAAAGTAAATAAAGATTTCTGGAGCCATGATTTAAAATTGAGAGCGAAGGAAGTATTTCATAAATTGATAAAAAATTACGTTTTGATAAATTGTTCATCTCAGTGGGAGGGAAGTTGGCGGAGTTTGAGCTCGACCGCCCTGATTACAGCGCCAAAAATGTATAGCATTATCCAGAGATTAGAGAACGAAGCTTTGATGATAAAAAGAAATTAGGTGTGGGTAGAATCCATGAGCAGCGGACACACCACGAAGTAAAGAATACTTGGGAGATGACTTCTTGTAACGTATTTAAATCAGCTCTGTTTGGGTGTCGCTTTATGGCACCGAGGACTTTTGAGGTTATTAACATGTCTGTTTATTAAACTTTAACAAAAATGCTAACTTTCCGAGAAATGCCTACAGTTTTTCAAGGTCTCCCTTACAGATATAGGGGAATTTGAAATGGGTAAAAAACAGACAAAAACAATTGAAGACTTAAAAGCTTATTCAGAAAAAAATATTATGACAAGAATTTCTGAGCATTTTCGTGGTATAGTGTTGTTTTCTAAAAAGCGTGGGTCAAATAATGTTGTTAGTCTCCATGAAAGTGTAAGTGATATTTTGGTTAAATTCCACAGAAAGGACGCAATAGGAAGAGTCCTGAATCCGAAACATTCGATATCTTTGCGGATTTTATATTTATTAGGTAAAACTTTTCTGCTCTTTAGTTATGGTCCGACATATTTTGACATGATATGCATTGTTTTCGGCTTGTAACCGTTTAAAATGTTCTTCCCTTTGACAAACCCCGTATAATGAAAAGTTCATTACTTTTAAGTGAAAAGAAAAAAAATTTTATGCGTTATAATTTGTTTTTTCATTTTTATTTTGTTCTTTGTAGTTTGGCATACGATGTGAAGTTTCTGTTTTATTGCGCTATGGCCTTTTCGTGACAAATTCTGAAGAAAAAAATTATGCAGATTTTATGTGAATTAGTACCATTAATTCAGACTATATTACTAGAAAAGTTATGCTATTTAACTTTTGATATGAAATATTTTTCTGTAAAGTGCGGCGTTTCCGATTTATTTTCTGGGACGAATCCTGGAAAAAATATGAAGAAGTTATACGCAGATTTTCGTGAATTTTGGATATGTTATGGTACATTTTGTGCTCTTTAATTTTTATCTCTACAAGTTTTGTCGTGAGGTGCACCATTTTCGACTGATTCATTTTTTTCGCATATTTATAAATCGGAAAATGGTTTTCGGTGGATTTTGGATACGTTATTCAACTAATTTTTCTGCGAATTTTGATGCAAAAAACTTTTCTTGAAATTTGTCCATTAATCGACCCCTTTTGCTCAAATCTTTCCTGGACTAAGTTGTCTGTGGGATTTGTAGAACAGCAGTTGCAGGTATATCTGTAGCCAGAGGTGATATCAAGAGTCGAGGAACTAATTCTCCATAACACGACTTCAGCAATAGGAATTGAGAACGTTTAACATTTGACTTAATTTAACTACTTCGTCACTACAAAATACAAACATAAAGTTAAAGCAACAACAGCTGAAAAGCGATTGAGAATCTGTTTTTTGAAACGAGCATATTGTGATATAAATCATATATTTGCCATAAAAGTATATCACGTAAATATTTAACGAATAAGCCCATTTACTATAATATTTTTCAGAGTAACATTATCGCCATCTATTGATGAAAATTTATTTCATTTACGAATACACATCTAACACCAATTACAAGGATTTTTGGAGTACATTTAAGAAACACGTTCGTCGCATTTGTCATGAAATCGCATAACCAGTAGAAACACGAGAGAGCAGACTTAACACCAGCGCGCGCGTGTATGTGTGTGTGTGTATGTATATATATATATATATATATATATATATATATATATCGGTGGCTTACTTCTAGAACCTCGTAAGTCAAGATTTTCCAAATTTTGTACTCCAGGTGAATTTGGTGCTAATTTTCATGGTGATCCTTGTGTTAAAATCTACTAAATATACTATGCGTTACCTTTCTTCTATGCCCAAATTTAAAAAACGTCGTACCTATGGTGTAGCATGACCACGAAGATTTTCTTTTTGCTCTCCTGTAAAATTTGCTGAAATGGACTTACGAGGTTTTAGAAGTAAGCGAACGATATATATATATATATATATATATATATATATATATATATATATATATATGGTGTTTGGTAATTATAGGTACAAACGAAAGGGGCGTGTCGAGGAGAATGAAACAATAAACATATTTTCGCAAACCAACGATTATCCCAATATGACACATTACATGTTACAACAGGAACGCTATATACCAGTGTTCCTGAGGATCAAAACGTCAAAATGCTGCACATGTGGATGAAGACGTTACAACAAGCGTTCGAAATAGGCGCCGTTCATGTGAAGGCAGGCTTCAGCACGTCTTCGTATCGACGTTCACAAATTACAGTTGTGTTCCGAATGTAGTGGCAACCATCCATAATGCGTTACTGTAGTTCGTGGACACTATCAACAGGGTTGGCATACACCAAAGCTTTTAAATATCCCCACACAAAAAACAGTGTTGCCACATTGCCATGTTTGGCCGTGTCCATCCATCGTAACGGGAAAACCGTCGTTTTCCGGATCCATGTTTACTAGCACTATTTACTTGTTTCGTCGTCCTCGATACCCTTTTCGTTTGTACCTATAATTACCAAACATCCTACATATATATTTTTTTGTAGCATAATATTCATGGAAACGTCTGCGTACTTTGTGGAAGAATACTGGTGCTTACATCTGGCAACACTGGCCGTCGCGAGGGAGGACAAGAGTGTTGAGACGGGGGAGGGGATTAGTCTACATAGGAACGAGTTACGCAGAGGAATAAACACTTCCTTCAGATCAGGTAACAACCCAATTTAAAGTTAACGTGGGCAGGATCCCAGCCATACATCTTCCAGTACTCCAGAGGTTAATGAAGAGCAAGCTTGACAGACGTTAACACATTTAGTTTGAACTCGTATTCTTTCTCCTGCTGCTCGCTTATACCGTTAACTCCGTTTTTAAACTGATGACTTGTCTCATCTGCCAAGCTGAACTATTTAATTTACTGTTGATTTATAGTTCCAAGGAAAATAAAACTTTTTCGAAAAAACGATTACATATTTTTGTCACGTCTTTCTAACAGACAATGAAATTGAACGGCCAACGTTTTATCACTTAGTAGTTGACGTTAACAACATTTTTTAAGTTATACAGCTTCGCCTGCTTTTTTTTTATTTACACAGATTCGTTTAAATTACGTACGAAAATAGTTCGGGTGACGAATGCCAAATTATCACTTCCTCGCATTATTTTAAAGTTTACCAACAGTTGTTGATTATGATTACCCAGTAAATTTTACGGTTTGTATTCCTCTGCTCCATTAGCATAGATTAGGTTGCGAGTAAGCAGATTGTACGGTACCTGTACCGAATATGGCAAAGTTCTCAATATGGTCCACTAGTCGTCATTGTGTGGTAATGCCGAGGTCTATGTGGGATCGATACACACTAGTCTCCAGTATGAACATACACCATCTATAAATATCTGTCTTGCATCACCCTCGCGTTATATTAGTAACATTATTAATGACTTAGGCAAACATGATTTGTGAACCTTAAGTGGGCCATATTCGGTACAGCTACCTTAGTATCTCAAATTCGCTTAAAAGAAATACAAAACACATAAACGTTTATATATGAGTACCGTAATCTAAGGCTATTCTGCCCCTATAGTCCTACTATACAGGAGTAACCTTTCACTACACTACGATAGGCTATAGAAACAGCAAACTTAATCTACGTAGGTTGAATCAAAACATGTTGCCACAGCTTGCTTTTTCTTCGCCAAATGGAGACGAAACAAATATTCTGAAACGTGCCAAGTTACCCCAGTAGAATACAGCCCCAGTCAGTTTGCGGTATGTCCTCATAGTCAAGGACTTAGTCTCGACAGATTTATAGTAACCACGAGAGTAAAGCTGTGTTAGAATTATCTTCAAATGTATACACATCCCAAGTATACGTATAGTAGCATTGTCCGAATTCTCAGTATAGTAACACAGATACTCTACCCTTGGCTACATTGGCGTGCGCAGAACTTGATTAGTGGCGGTGCCAGATTACATCCTCCACCAGGTTCTATAAAATACACTCGAATAAAAGAGTAAAAAGTAATATTATTGACATCACGGCAATGTAACTTTACAGTAGGTATGACGATGAATATTTCTTAAGCATATAATAATCCACCAAGCCTATCAGATCAGTAGTCTAAATCTAAAACTATGAAACAGACGCAAAGTTGTATATATTTCCATACAATTTTGTTTGAAAAAATGCATTAAAAACAAGTTTATAATTCCGGAGTAAGACAATTTTAAACACTTAGGAATAATTGATTAATTTAAGAGATTGGATTAAAGGGCCACCTTTTTTTGGAAATGCAATACTTTACTTAAAATATTTTTGCAAATATTTATGCTGGTGAAACAAAGGAAATGATGCCAACTGTTATATCGTAATCGTGGTGTCAATACACCTGTGGCGCCTATCTTGCGCACGCCTATACTTGGCTAGTACACGAAGTTGTTTACTTGTTGGGACTTTCAGCTTAGCTTTGGCTCAGCTGCCATTTTGGCTTGAACTGATTTTGATGTTTTGAGTAGGTAGCACTCTAGATAGAAAATTAGTAAGTATTATTGAAATATCTTTCATCTATAATGTAAATAAATGCACGCCATAAATTTCTCTTCGTGTCCTGTAAACATCTTCCAGAAAATTAATTATGTACTTAAATTGATTATTTAACATTGTCAAGCTTATTATACAATTATTTATTTTTATCACTTCAGCGTTGGTGCACAATTTTTTTTTATTTTAGTTACTGTTCCGTTAAACTTTTTAAATATATTAACTAGTTCATAGTTCAATGTATGATTTTCTTTATTTTTTTTTGTTAGTTGCGGATTGACGTTAGTGTCTAATATGGTTAAGAGTTTACATGTCCGAATAATCTGGACAGGTAGGCCTACGTACCAAGTATGCTTATGAGCGTACAGGCCGCGTTCCATTTGCTGCTGAGTTTACCGGCCAGTATTGTAATATGCCGAACGGAACACCAACAGCATTCAGCGATCTCAGTAGTTGAACTCAAATAGAACGCTTATTAGTAAAAGTTGCCACATGAAATAATGGCGTCTACACGTAAGTTACACATCACAGAATGGTTTATTATATACTCCAAAAATATGTACATTAAAATAGTAACCATTTTTGAATACGTTACAGACTTTCCTTTACAAATAACTATTTGGTAACATTAAACAAAAAGCAAAATTTGTAGTAAAAATAATTATATAGATAAACAAACCATATTTAAAGTTAGTTCCGGTGGTAATATGTACTTCCGATTCGCTCTTCCTCTGTCTAGATCTTCTTCACATAACATCAACGTTATAATTTAACGGTTAGGTTTATCAAACATGTCCATGTTTATGTGGTCTACTTTTACTACGACTGCCTGACCTCCTGCACGCCAGTAGATTCAGCAGGAAGTGACGCATTGTTCGACCGCCATTTCAGTTACTGGCCGTTGCCTCGGTATCTAAAGGAACGCTCGTCAGTAAATTCAGCTGGTATCAGCAACAATTTGAACGCGGCCTTAGCGAGTACATATTGATTACTCAAATAGAGTCTAAAGATGGGTTCAAAATGATACTGTAACAGTGAGCATAGAACATAGGTCGTTCGCCCAAGAAGTAACATCTATCTATGTACCTACCGGTTCACAACTGCTCGAAAGTAGTTGTGTGCAAAGAGATGCTGGCATAGGAAACGGTAATATTTCATTTCTTGTGCGGACGCATAGGACAGCAACAAATCACAGCTAAAGATTTGATGACTGTCCGCCATTTTGGTTTAACTTTCAAAATAGACTATAATAAAAAAATCGAGGATAAGAACTTTTTAATGTTAAATAATATGTTTCTATGTTTCTACGTACGCTTTACACTGGGCAGTTTATTGGGACTTTGTTTTTACATTTTCAATTACTTCCAAATACAATTATTTTTCAAATATGTTTAAATGGCATTTGGTTGTAATACTGAAAGCAACGAATATTTCAGATTCATCGATAAAAAATGCAATTGGCTAAACATGACAGTAAGAATTCAAATGTGAATTTATTTTAGACAAGGTTTCTGGTCGTGCACAGTTTCTAATGTGTCCTGTGGTTACATTTTTAATTGTGAACCAACCCTAATACACATATAATGGTTTATCGCGGGA
Organism: Medauroidea extradentata; assembly: GCA_003012365.1. Taxonomy (NCBI): domain Eukaryota; kingdom Metazoa; phylum Arthropoda; class Insecta; order Phasmatodea; family Phasmatidae; genus Medauroidea; species Medauroidea extradentata. The sequence continues at coordinate 10,380 of PNEQ01113282.1, forward strand.
AAATTTGACTGTTTGCTGTGTTTCAACGTACTTTTAACTTATCAAAAGCTCACTGGCTTTCCCTGTACGTAGAGATGTTATCCTATTTGACGGAGCCAATAGGAATCCCGCTATTGTAATAAGTATTGTATGCTTGCTGTTGGTCTGCAGACAGCTACGGCATGTCAGATGTCTATCGCCCAATCATACATGTGGCGAGAAACTAGGGTGTTTTCAAGGGTATGTTGGCAACAAAATTTTCGCGATGTACCACCATTAGAGATTATGGTTTATCGCGAAAAACTTGGCCGTTTGCTGGATTCCAACGCATGTTCAGCTTACCAAAATGTGACTGGTTTTCGCTTGTAAGTGGACCTGTTACCCTTTTTGACTGAGCCAATTAGAATCCCGCTATTGAAATGTTCGACGTCTATTATTAGTCAGCAGACAGCTACGTTGTGGCAGACGTATATCACCCAATCATTCATGTTGCAAGTAACTAGAGTGTTTTCAAGGGTATGTTGACGCAAAACATTTTCGCGATATAGCATCATCTCTAACCATCATCTCTAAACATTGTAAGTCGGTAGAACATGACGAGCGAACGAACAACAGATTGACAGAAAATAACCCGAAATTTGTATTGCTCTAATAGTAGGGTGGAAAGGGGAGCATCGAAATGCTAAGTTTACTGCAAACTGTGAATAGCTATGCCTTGGGTACCACTTTAACCGACTCTCTACTTGGAAGCAGGTAAGAATGAAATGAATCGCGAGTCTCTCGTCGCATGGGGTCTGTTACAAGTTCCACTCTTAGACGAATCAAAAGCGAATACAATTGATTGTAGCCTTGTGTCTTCGGTGCTGCCAACGAGAAGATAACAGCAGGTTGTCTGCCGGAGGTAAGAGGGACATGGGACAGAACATCTGTCGCGGCGACCCCCCAGAGGTGCAGGTGATGGTAGTGATGTCATCGCTACGACCTCGTCGTCAGAGCTGCGTAACGATCAGCATCCATCACGAGGAAGGGTTGTTGAGGAGGACAGTGAGAGGAGAAGGAAGAGGGGCAGGCTGACGACCCGGAGCAGCCCGGAGGTGTCGGCGGGCGGCACGACCTAACTTGGAAGCCCGACTTGAGCCAGGCCATGGTGGCCTTGTACCACGCAGAGATGCCCCGAGGTTATCTGCGGCATTACAACACTTAACTGTGCCGCGCTCTTCGTGCCTCTGGTGGGTCGGCAACACTGTAGTAAGGTCAATTCTACTGCACGCTAGTGGAGATGATGGTTTATCGCGGGAAAACATTACTGTTTGCTATGTTTCAACGTACTCTCTGCTTATGAAAAGATAACTGGCTTTCGCTTATATACGGAGCTGTTGCCCTATTTGACTGAGCCGATAAGAATCCCGCTATTGAAATATTTCTTGCCTATTATTGGTCTGCAAACATCTACGTTGTGTCAGACGTATATCACCCAGTCATACATCTCGCAAGAAACTACAGTGTTTTCAAAGGAATGTTGGCACAACAATTTTTCGCGATATACCATCATCTCTAATGATGGTATATCGCGAAAATATCTTGTGCCAACACACCCTTGAGAACACTACAGTTTCTTGTGCCATGTATGATTGGGTAATATACGTCTGACACAACGTAGCTGTTAGCAGACCAATAATAGGCATAAAAAATTACAATACCGGGATTCTTATTGTCTCAGTCAAATATGGCAACAGCTCTACGTACAAGCGAAAGCCAGTCATCTTTTTGATAAGCTGAACGTGCGTTGAAACATAGCAAACAGTCAAGTTTTCCCGCGATTAACAATCATCAGTAGTATGATTATGCCGGTTCTGGCACATGGAGCCGGAGTGTGGCACAGTGTGGCACCACCCGCCATGTTGTGACGTCACATCCCCGGCCGCCATGTTGGATGACCTTGACCTTTAACCTTGACCCTGACCTTGAGTGTCAAATTACCAAAATTTTCCAAAATTTCGAAAATTTCAAAAAAATTTCAAAAATTCA
>PNEQ01113284.1:0-18025 GCA_003012365.1 Medauroidea extradentata
CGCCTGGATATTTGACCCCCTTGTTGTTTGGCTGTAGTTCACCAAGTTACCGAGAATATTGTGTTTTATTGGCGCTGATGTTACGGCGGTCGGACTAAACTCCGCCCACTTCCTTTCCGCTAAGGTAAACAATTTATCAAAACGTATTTTTTATCAATTTATGAAATACTTTCTTCGCTCACAATTTTAAGAAAAGGCTCCAGCAATCTTTAGTTACTTTATAAATTTAACAATGGAAAAAAATGGGTGGAGTTTTGAGTCCGACCGCCCGGAAAACAGCGCCAAAAAGTACGACATTCTCGGTAACTTGACGAACTACAGCCAAACATCAAAGGGGTCAAGCAAAATACATTGTTAGATAAGCGAGTGTCCAGACCTGTTCTACTACGACCGTGGCATAGGACAGCAAAGGAGTTTGTGAATTTCCGCCATATTGACTTAACCTCCATAAACGCAAGCGAACAAAACCAAGCTAAGAAAATTAATTAATTAAAAACTATGGTTTTATATTGTAAATAATGTCTTACGCTGTGAAGTTTTAAGGAACTTTGTTTCTGAATTTCCTTTTATCACTTTCAAATACGTTTCAATGGCCTTCGGTTGTTATTTATACTGCAAGGAATATTTTTAAAATTTGTCAAAAAAATCCATTGGCTAGACATAACATTAAGAGCGCAATTGTGAACTAATTTTGCAGAAGGCGCCTGGTGGTGCACAGTTTTTACTGTTATGTTATATGTTATGTGCTTATGTTTTTTTAATTGTGAACCAACCTTTAATCTTGTGATTGGACGACAGCTGTTTTGACATAACCTTTGGCGACTGCAAGCTAGTAATAAATAGGGAAATAATTTGCGGCGAGGTTGCATTCCACCCACTCGAACAGTTAGATGCCAATGAACAGTCGGCAGTGGCCAGTGTACATATAGGACTGAAAGAGAGAGAGAGAGAGAGAGAGAGATTTTGCTTAGCGCTCAACATCGAGGTCTTTAGCGCTGGTGAAGGGTAACATGAGGTGAGTATGGAGCAGCACCGGAACGAATGAGCGGGAGAAATGAGAGATCTCCGAGAAAACCCGCCGACCAACGGCATCGTCCGGAACTAATACCACATGCTAAAACCCGTGGACCGACCCCGCTGGGAATCGAACCCGGATCGCCTTGGTGGGAGGCGAGTGGTCTGACCATTCGGCCACCGCAGCCCCCTATAGGACTGAGAAGTCTAGGCTGGTGCCAAATAGCTATACTTGTGCCTGTAGTAAAAAGAAGCCACTAGCTGCAGTAAAGTTGGTTTACTCATTCACGTGACAAAGATTTGTAGGTGACCTATATATACTTAATGAAATCATCATATTACCTGTGGAGACACGAGCTAAAGATTTTTCAAAAACGGTTACAACCGCACTGGGGTGGATCCAGGGTGGCGAGAGGCAGGGGGCCTGAGGCCCCTTGACCTGTTATGTATAATTTATCCTTATAATATTACAACATTTTTAAACTTGTATAGGCCTATTCAATTTTTTCACCTTAAAACTATTTTTTTCCCTAGGGAGAGGCCACGGACGCTCCTTTTTTGACTTGAAGTTAGAGTTTATTTACTTCTTAAGGAATTTCCCCCCCCCCCCCCACCCACAAAAAACTACAGCTGGATCCGCTCCTGCAGGCACAGATTTATTTTCTGTGGAAATCATCTCTCACTACTGCGCATACCATACTATTCAAATCTAAGCTTTGAAAGTAAGTAAGAGTAGTTTACTACGAAATTTTGTTTGCACAGCCGTACATTTTTTATTCTTAAAGTTTCTCATTATCAAAGATTAGGTCAAAGAATGCGCCCTCCAACGTTATCAGACTGCTGTATTTTAAAAATGAAATAATGAGATAATAAAAACGAAACTGTGATAAAGGCATGCGTTGGACTTTGCTGTAGACTCGCGTGACATAAAATTACAGTGTTATATATTTACGCTAACGCGCCACAATATTCACGCGTCAAATGTGAGAGATTAAGAGCACTAATCTGACAGTTCTATCAGCCAACGTAAAAAAAATTTGTACACTGCACAATAATATCCTTTGTATTTTAACACGAGTACAAAGTGTCATTTCTTGTAAAAAATTTTGCTTGTAATCTTACAAGAGACGTCTTTGTAATATAGCTGTTGAAAATTTTGTATTCTTCAGATCTTTTAACAACAAATGTTTCAAATCTTTATACATCCATAGTGTTATGATCTTTGTTTAGATTAGAAACTTTTCCTCTATTTATGTTCATTAATCAAAACATTTAACATCGTTACACCGTAAAAAATTATTGTAAACTTGCCATACCGATGTATAGTAGTGTTAGGAGTGATAGATAATTTTCTTGTATTTTCAGTTTACGAACCAAACAATTTATTCAAATTGTACAATCAAAAATTTCTCTTCCGCACAACTATTCTTGGTAAACTGCTTGACTTAAATAATAATGGAATGTTTCATTAATTTCCATGCTAAATCATTACAAGAGAATTATATGTTAGCTGTCAAGAATGATTACAAGTCCGAAATAAGAACATGTAACACTACTGTAATCTCCAAAATTCATCACAAATATATTGTATGCCTCAACATTGCCATATTTAACAAAAATAGTTTAAAACAGAAGTTACTGCAGAAAATCGACAAATAAAATTTAGCACTTATTTCTTCCCCTTAAGAAAGTAGGTATTATGAAATTATTTCCCGGACATCAGTGGTAGCGTTACTATACATTTTTAGGAAACAGTAAAACATACAGTGGTGTTTTCATACTTGTTCAATACTGCTTTCAACATTTGATATATTTACAAGCTGGGTCATGGTAGGTGTTTCATACTGTGTAAGGATTAATTACTTCCAGTACTATTAAGGAGGATTTTTTTACAGTGCAGTTTCGTGTGGTACTTTATGAATCACCATTTGATTTGAAGCATTTTTCTGAATGCCGCGACAGTTAATCCTTCACTCACTCTTACATTTTGCTGAAACATGGGTTCAGTAATAACACATAATGTTTTAGTTTCAGAAATGAAACTTGTGAGCTGACTAAAAAATGTGCACTCGTTCGTGGGATAAACTACACAGTTAAAAAAAGGTAAATTTATATCAAAATATGTATTAAAACTTATTTCCAAAACATTTTTCTAACAGAAAAAAATTTGGTATAATTTACAGAAACACTGCAAATTTTTGTACTTTTACAAGGTACGTCCTTGGAATACAAACGTTGCTCTTGTAAAAAGCACAAAGTTTATATTGTAATTGTACAAAAATATACTTTGTATTTTAACAAGTACAATATTTGTAAATTTGCAAGGGATTTCTTTTGCGAATGAATTTCCTAGGATTTTCTTTGTAAATGTACAAAAGAAATTACAGTAAAAGCCTGGAGATATATAAACGTGCTGCATAATTAGAAAATAAGTTGTATTTTTAGAAACAATTATTGCATATTTACAACACTTTTCACGTACACGTTGCAAAAAAAAATGCTTCATGTGGCTCGAAATAAAAAATTGTCAACCTATTTACAAGGGCATTTTTTGTAAAAGTACAAAATATTTTGTAAAATTTAAACAGGCCGTCGAAGGTTATATGGCATTCTTGTTTTATCTGGTGAAAGTAGAAAGTATTATTTCTGTATATATCTGCAGCAGGCCGGCGCCAGCGAGGGACCGACTTGACATCTGTATCAGGCCGTCGACTCCTCTGGTCCCCCATCTCTTCTACAAACACTATGATCCGCGCTCCCCTCGTCTTCGCCAACCCCTCTGTAGACTACTCATTGCGTGGGATTACAGAGGAAAGCCATCCCCTTCCCTTGCTCAACCCCCCTCGTGATCCCCCCTCCTCACCCTGGGCCCAGCCACGAGTTAGTCCATTTGGCCGATGGCCATTAAGTCGGCCGCAATCTCGGGGCCTCGAGCCACTTCCGCCAGATCAGCTTTTTTTTTTGTTCCACCCTTCTTTATGCACGAGCTTGCGACGCAGCTCACGGCAGCTCTGAAAAGTCTACGAGTGAAGTGCGAAACATGGCGCACTCATGTTAATCGAAATAAACTACTATGAAGAAAAAGTTTAACGACACCCGACTAAGAATATAAATGTGTACAGACAAGGCCTTCTTTAGTAGAAGGCCGGAGTCTTGAATGTGGCAACACTGCACCGAGGGCCTGCTGCTTGTCACTTCTTGGCCACCCTAGTCTCTGTAACGTGTCTAGATGCAGCTTTAGTGGCGTGTACACGTCTACACTGACTAGGGCTATCAATGAGTGACCGGCAGTAGGCCGCCGATGCAGCATTGCCACATTCAAGACTCCGGCCGGCCTTCTACTAAAGACGACCATGGTACGGGCCAAAGGCCGATCCAGGGGGGGGGGGGATGGCTAGGGGCTATACATAGCCTCTCCCGAGACTGCTCCCAAAACATTTAAACCAAGTAAAATGGTGGTCCTACAGAAAGGACTTAATTTCAGTATTGTGACTCGTCAAAGCCCTGTTCTTTATATAGTGTCTTCCGTAGAAAGTGCTATGTATACAAGACGAGTTCAGATGGGCGATACATACAACTATGAAATCAGCAAAACCTCCTTAACCTAATCTATAGGGACCTGAAATTTTCGCGTTTTCTTTCGGACTCACGCTAGATTTCAAATAACTGTAAATTCGTGTCACTTTCACAATTGGCCCAATACTTATTTTAACACCTCTTGTAAGGCGCTGAGCCAATAACGAAGGATAAAATAAATACCGGTTCAATCACGTGGTATCACTGTGTCAGTAAACAACCAGTTAACAGACTCTGTCTGCCTGAGTACACACACACACACACACACACACACACACACACACACACACACACACACACACACACACACACACACACACACATATATATATATATATATATATATATATATATATATATATATATATATCACCCGGGATGAGTGGCTAGCACTCAGAAAACTCAAATCCGATCCGGATATCGCAATTCTTCCTGCTGCATGAGCATTGGCTTATGTCGTTCTTAATACGTTCTTATTGGAACACTTTAACGCTTCGCCACTGCAAATGGTGCAAAATTATTTTCCTTACAAACACGTAGCTCTATCAGTAAGTTGTTAAATCAACATCGACCAGTTCTAGCCAGTAATACGTCAACACTGGTCAGAACAATGGCGGATAGACATACACCAATCCCTAGCTCCTGACGAACTATTCAGAACAAGGCCTAACCAATAAGATGACATTTCAGAAGACGCAGTGACAAATCAGAATTGAAGTTATTGGCTTAGAGCAAAAACCTACCACGTTATTGACCTGTTCTATACTGTCCTATACATATTCCTGAATCATAGCTATCTGTTCATTGGGCTTCTGCCTCATAGGTTAGCCAGTTTCACGCCAGAATTTTTTGGCCCGTGGTTCACTCCTTGTTTTCTTGTTTGTTTGTGATTCGTAGGGCTAGGAAAAATGTGCGAGTTCAATTATGTGCATGATAGAATCCAATGTCCTATGCATACTCAAGACCCGTCTATTCGTTCATTGTCTGCTGTCTGAATGAGTAGCAGGTAATGGACAAATGATAGGGCTTCGGTATACACAGGATAATAGATTCAAGCATGTCGGTCTTTGAACTCGCGAAATATTCCTAGACCTACAGTATATTGATTCGCTAGAAGTTATCTCAAGAGACCATCACAAGCTGCGGTCCAATGGAAAACGTAATGTAAATCTACTTGTGACTGAAGTATAGTTAGACGTTAAATTATTTCACCAAATTTGAAGGGCTCTGCGTATACAATGAGACACTGGAATATTGCGAAAATGTATAACATAGTCTCCAATAAACTGTAGTATATTAACAGTAACACGTGTGAACATTTTTGTGGCAAATCACACACGCTGTGTGTTCTGTAACCGGCATATAACCTTTAAATGTAAATAAATAATACATATAGCCTATTGTAAATACTGTAACTTAAGTTAGGATAGTCGTAGAAAGCCAGTTAAAATTTCATTATAATTAGAATTGTATGTTTTATGTGACTCAATTGCAAAATTTTGTTTAAAATAATTAATGTGTAATTCAGTTTTGTGTACTGGCGAGTGGCGCAGTATGACCAGAGGATTGTGGCATTGTGTCACGGCAGATTGACGTTCAACACAGCAGGTGAGGGGAAATTAGGAAAACATGGGGTGAAAGCGAGCGAACAGCCTTGAGCCGACGAGGGACGCGCGGCTTGGATGCTGAAAATTAGGGCACCGAGAGGCGTGGCCACGCCCACCCCCCTGCTATGCAATTTAATATTAACTTTAGAACTATTCATCAGAAATTTATAAAATTTTGTAAATAAGTTCAAAGGGATACTAATGTTAATGTGTGTGAATTTTAAAAAGATGCAATAAATTGATACGGAGGAATGTCAGGGTTTGTTGTCGTCGTCACCCACGAGAGACGCGATTGGTTGAAAGTTAAAATGGGGGCGGTCCTAGGAGAGTTCGCCACCTAGGCGCGAAGGCGAAAGTTACGGGGGACTTCTGCGGCAGCCTTCACGAAGGGTGGACGCGTCTCGTGGCTCAATTCGCGGGAAGTCGCGTTTAAAAGATTTAACACGATAATCAACACAGCGTATCACCTCTCGTGGGACTGACGGAACAAGTCGGAGTTTCCGAAGTATCAAAGGACATAAACTGCGGTGTTTTATTCAATAATAATAGATCCCCACACAACATTAAGATAAAGAAAGAAATTATATAACAGTTCAAACTGTAGAGTTCTAACAGGGTTTGTTTAAGAGAGAAACAATGATTGAAACAAACAACAGCTAATATCTATACAAAACATTCAGTGTTATATACATCATGTTGGAGCGTAGCAAATAGTTAACTTCTCCCACAATTTTCCAGTGTCTCTACTTATGCCAAATCTGAACAATTTATTTCTGCATGTCCAGCTATTCTGAGACTTATTACAGTAAAAATCCGTTGCTGAAGAGCCGTTAAAATCGTCAAGTGTACAGAGAAATCGTAACAGTTATGAAAACAGCCACGGAATATTCGCGAAAAATTTTGTGCTACTTTGATTCGGTACCTTACATGCATTTATACAGATCTGCTGCATGTTTATTGGCAGCGTGTCTTCGTGAAGTGACATCACTCACTTGACTGTGCCAATCACAGTAAGGTAACTGCAAAACCGTACATCTATGACTTGTGAGCATGACCCCAATACTTAGAGTTAAAATATCTAATCACTATGTAGGAGAATTGTAATAGTACTCTAAGGGAACAGAACACTGGGACGAAATAATTTTCTCGAAAAGTTTGTGGCCCTTGTTACGAATGTATGTTCCGAAAAGCCTGTCTACCCATTGATTAGGGACAGCAAAATTACGCGAATTCAATGACCTACATGTTGTAATCAGCTTCCTATGCACACTCAAGCCCCGACCATTTGTCCACCAGCTGCTACTCAGTAGAACAACAGACAATGAACGAATATATGAGGCTTGAGTATGCATAGTACAATGGATTCTAGCAAGCGGGTAACTGAATACGCGAAACACTAGTACCAACTTCAACACACAATACATGCCATTGCCAACTCCCCACATTATTAGAACAGTATATGCCATTGCCAACTCAACATATTATTACATCAATATATGCCACTGCCAACTCCCCACATTATTATAACAGTATATGCCATTGCCAACTCCCCACATTATTATAACAGTGTATGCCATTGCCAACTCCCCACATTATTACAACAGTATATGCCATTGCCAACTCCCCACATTATTATAACAGTATATGCCATTGCCAACTCAACATATTATTACATCAATATATGCCACTGCCAACTCCCCACATTATTAGAACAGTATATGCCATTGCCAACTCAACATATTATTACATCAATATATGCCACTGCCAACTCCCCACATTATTACAACAGTATATGCCATTGCCAACTCCCCACATTATTATAACAGTGTATGCCATTGCCAACTCCCCACATTATTAGAACAGTATATGCCATTGCCAACTCAACACATTATTACATCAATATATGCCATTGCCAACTCAACACTTATAAGTAGCGACATGAAGTTTTCACGAAAAAAATTTCTGCTCCACTTAGTTGTCCTACGAGCACACCTGCAACCTCTGCTTCCAGGTCAATGACTGGATGTTTTGAACTCTCAGCGTCTTGGGTTCTAACCGCAGATCACAGACGTGTGAGTTAACCTTGTTTTGATCGGCGCAGTCATATGAGTGACGTCTCTACACAAAGGTACACAGCCAGTAAGGCACAGAAACAATGTGGTACAAAAATATTTTTGCGAAAACTACAGGTCCCTGCTTATAATTATTACTGTATTTTTGTATTTCTGGGCAAACCATTGTAAATTTTACAACAACGCGCACTGAAAAAAGAGTTTAGTTGCAGGTACCATACTTCTGTTGAAATAGGGACAACAAAACAATTTGGTTGTCGGTACTACTCTGGACAGTTCCTTCGACAATCTGTTTTGTAGAAGTTACCATCTGGTTTGTACAAACAACATGGCTCTTTGTTTCTTCCACAAAACAGATTGTTGAAGGAACAGTCCAGAGTAGTACCAACAACCAGACTGTTTTGTTGTCCCTATTTTAACACTAAGTATGGTACCTGCAACTATTCTCTTTTTTTCAGAGCGGTTTGTGCGTTAAATATTGATTTTATTAATTTAACCTTAAATATGTTGTACGAAAGAAAAAAAATTGCCGGAGTGTACACAAGTCGTAAGTCTTCGAAACCGGGCAGTGAATGGCAAGTCAAACCTCACCATTTAGGACAAAATTGTTCAAGTGGACAGAATACTGGCCAAAAGAAGGGCGTGCAATATTTATTTATAACACATCGGTTATGCCAAAACCATTTGTTAAAGCGAATTTAAAAAAATTGTTCAATGTTTTATTAATGTTATTTTGAAACTAGTTGCCAAATATTTCTGTAACACTGCAGGTGAAGTACTGCATGCTTGTAACACACTTGTAGTTTCTAGCTTCGTGGTGAATCCTGGCAAAGAGCTTGTTATGTCGTGGACTGTGATCCTTGTCTATTTATTTATTTGTAAGCCTCCGAACTCACACAAAAAATGTGCTAGAAGTTGTCAATGTACAGTAACTACAGAGTATAAACAAATTATATACAAAAATACAGAAAAATTGAAGGTAGACTCAACTACATACAATATACTCACTGAAGTATAGTCTGAGCAAGGACTATACAGCTATTAAACAAGATGAGGTTTTACAAGAAGCACACTAATTGATGGTAGGCTATACTCTATACAAAGTATGTACAGCACATTTATTTGGAGTTTGTCTCTGAAAAAGAACTGTACAGCTACTAAACAAGTAACTTATATGCTATACAAAATTCACAAACCGTTATTACCAGTATCTTATACTAATACTGCGACTTTCTTATTGCCAGACATTACTGCAGTTTGGAATGAAATATGCTTAACTTGCTCGTACTCGTACACAGTAAAAAAAAATTTGTACTTTTACAAAAAGGTTTTTTGGAAACCAGTTTCCAAAAAAGTTTTTTGTAACACTACGAAAATATTTTGTAAAACTTACAAAAATCTTGTAAATTTACAAATCTCTTTGTATATTTACAAACATTTCTGTAAATTTACAAACAAATTTTGTATATTTACAGCTAATATCTGGTTCATTTTACAATAATTGCTTGTAGTGTTACAAAATTTTTTTAGTTTCCAAAAAAATTTTTTGTGAAAGTACGAAATGTTTTGTAAAATGAGAAAGGTCTCCTAGGTTTATTTTGTTTCTATTCGAAAAATCTGCTCATTAGCATGGTTTTACTAGTTCCTAAAGTTGTTTACGATATTTGTAACCACTTTAAAAAGGTTTCTGACATCTTACTTTTACTATCTGACTGATAGTGTTCTGATATTACGTTACAAGAATTTCCTTGTAAATGTACAATTTTTTTTTACTGTGTATCCAGCTTCTGAAATTATTTGACTACGTTTTTAGAGATGCAGAAAGCAGAGTCGCAAATTTCTTGCACTGGACCCATAACTAAGAACAAGAAGTTTTCGCGAAAAGATTTTTGCTCTTGGCTTTCAATAAAATGATAACTCGCCTGAAAGATTTCTAACTTGGATTTGTATTCTGCAATCATCAATTAAGAAGATTCTGTAATTAATTTACGGAATCTCAGGCAGCACATCTGTTACATTTATCATTTCAACTCTCATCACTATAGTAGGTCTACTGCATTCTACTGCATTTGATAGTGGCATTGTTTCTTTCATTTCACTTAAGTCATGTGGTAACGCATTCAGTGTTTCCTCTTTGCCAATCATATTTTTATACAATTTAATGGCAATTCTACGGAGGATGATGCAGGATGAATATTATATAAGCCTAGAAGGGCCGGTAGTTTTGGTAAAAAGATTTTTGATGCACTTCGATTCAATGCCTTACGTGCATATATGTAGCTCTGCTTCGAGGTTATTGGAAACGTGTCCTTGTCCAGAAACGTCACTTATTTGACTGCACCAATCAGAACACGGTTACAGCGACATCAGACGTCAAAGTTTAGCGGGTAGATCCCAATAATCTGGGACCACCAGTCATTGACCACGTAGCAGATCTGGAGGTGTGCACGAAAGTCGTTGAAATAAGTTAGTGCAAAAGTCTTTTCGCGAAAATAATAATATACAATAATTAATATAAAAAAGACACAATAATTAACTCTATGGTGCTGCCGTAATTAGAAGTGGGCAGTCAACAATGGCTTTGACCTGGTCAAGATGTTATTTATCTCTGATACCGTTTTGTAATAGATAATATAGAACTAAAAATTTGGGCAATTTCCGTAAGAATTCGTTTTGCTTTAAAACCATACAACGCGGATTCACTGACCTGTAGGTGAACCTCCAAGAATATTATGTGTTCTCAAGCAGACAGGAACTATTCACTAGCTGCTCGCTGACACAGTGGTACCACATGAAAGGGCCTGAATTTAGAGGTTTCTTTAGTATCGTTTGCTGCGTTTCGAAAGGTGGCAAATAAGTTAAGAGCCAATTAGGAAATCGGCATGAATTTATAGTTGTTTGAATTCTAGCTGGTGTCCAAAAAAACTGCAAATTTTTAGGTCCCTTTTTAAGGGAGAGGGGGCGGGTGCTCCTCTTTGCAGGGAGCTGACGGCGCAGTGCAGGCACGCAGGTCCTAGATCCTTGTGGGCGAGGGGCCAGGGAGGCAACAGGGGCGCTTCAGGATCAATACCCCGGCGCCACGCGGCTTAATGCCCGGCCCTATATTCATGAGGCCGAGGGTAGGAGGAAACGTCGTGGGAAAGGCAATATATCGCACCCTTCCCGCCCCCGGCCAGACGTAATGACGTGCAGGGAGGGTGTGTTCGCGGCCTGCTAGAGGGGAGTTGATTTACTGCCCTGCCATTATCACCGCCGAGATCAAGTGACTGCGGTCCTGGGGGTCCCGCCCAGTGCTGTCACACTGACAACCCTCCCATGTATGCATTGAGTATAAGTCTGTCTTATGAAAGAATTACAATTTTTGACAGTTGTGTTAGCATCCTTTTTACAGCTGTTTCAGTGGAAAAAGCAATGTGTTCCTCTATCACGTGTGATTTCTGAACAAACTAAGCTGACTGGCAAACTGTGTAATATATCAAAATGAGAAGTATTCCATGTTGCTCTTTGCACACATGATAATCTTCAGAACTGTCAAAATCTAGTAAATATTACCTAAGATAGACTTATATATTGCACAATTGGACAGTCAGCTGAGTGTGCTTTTGCACAAACCAAATGAGGAAGAGACAAAGACGGTTCTTGCACGTAAACTGCTTAACAAATAAATGCCAACACAACTGTCAAAACATGGCAATTCTTTCATGAGACAGACTATACTTACGTTGTCAACCTACAAGACTACGTGATAGTTAACGTAGACCTGAACGCTATACTGGCAAACAGAGACATTTTTGAGACGTGGAACAACTTTGCTACAAACATTGGGAAACGACTCGAAGATTTCGAACAGTGCCTAAGACAACTGGAGCAGGAGTAAAAGGCAATAAAGTTGCTAGAAAGATTAGGTTCCGATGACCCATAAGGTGCTGCAAATGAGGTCAACAAGTGAGGCGGTACAGGTGTATGACGTTCCAGGAATCTACGGGTTCGATTCCCGACTCCGTCCGTCGTTGTTCCTGTTTTCCATGGTTTCCCGAAATCACTCCAGGCGAATGGTAGGTTGAATACCTTGATACTGGTCATGGTCGATTCCTTTCCCGGTTCTCTGACATAGTTCATTTCTTTGTGTTACTTTGTGTAGCTTAGCTGTTGATGAGATATTAGGCATCCACTCTCACCCATTCCTCAGTCATAGCAGTTGGTACGGCAGCCAGCCATTCAAACGTGTATGCCGTATTGCCTACGTAGTAAGAACTTTTTTACAGCAGCCCACTCTTTTTACGAATTTTACACGAAAATGGTTGGTCCTACGCAATTTACAACAAGGCGACCTTTTTTACTTCTGACGTGCTTCTCTAGTAGAAAACCGCATTAAAAGTTCGTAATTCCTGATGGTAGAAAAGTGGCGTGTAATAAAAGAGGTAGCCACCACATAGTCTTTTATATTAGGGTGCAAGGTATTGATGTGGTTATAATATTTATTTCAAGGTCCCAGTGGTATATAAAGATGCTCAAATTGTCATTATTAAATGCCTCTCCATTTCTATTATTTTACAAAAATACACTTTAAATTTTCCATTTTAAGGGCTCATACCGCCCTTAATATTAGTTTTAGGTACAAATTGTCCCGTTTATTTTCTACTTCATTATTCATAAGAAATCACCTCCGGAAGTTTGTCGGTCGAATTCAGCCCCACCCTGTATGTTGCCGAAAACTGCAGTGTTTTCAAGGATATGTTGGCACAGCATATTTTGGCGGTATACCATCATTCCTACCGATCATATGTGTTTCCCGTAACTACAGCGTTTTCAAGGGTATGTTGGCACAAATCATTTTCGCGATATACCATCATCTATAGTCATTGCTTTACGTGCAGATCTGCCTCCTGGTCAGTAGTTTGATGTTCTTAACTCTCAGAGCCTTGGAGTTCTACGCGGTATAACATAGGTGTGGTGTTGCAATAACCTTTTCTGATTGGCGCAGTCAAATAAGTGTCGCCTCTACACGACGACATGTGGGCCAATAACCACCAAGCAGAACTGCAGTAGTGTACACAATGCACCGAAACAAAATTGTTCAAAAATTTTTCTCGCGAAAATCACGGGTCCCCAGTTATGGTTGTAGCATACACAAGTTTCTGTTTTTCAATACAGCGCTCCCATGCTAAATATCAACCATGGCATACCAAAAAACTATTTGATATAATAAAAAACGGCCCCCTAAAAACGCACGGACTATATGACATTGACTGGACCAAGATCCAGTAATTTGGTGAAGTAATTTGAGGAGACGTTGGATTATCTACTCCGACACATGCGCGTTACTTTCATGATTGGACCGCTGTTTTATGAAACTCATCCTTAAGAACTGCAGACCAACAGCAAATCTGTATTAAAACACCAATGGACTTCCGTGCTACTCTGTCCAACGTACAATTGGCCATTTACTGGAGCAGCAGCCAATGTACAAGTAGCTGAAGACATAGTGTACACAGGACTGTGGAGTCCAGCCGGTTGTAAGTTGAACCTGCGACATTTCCGTGTCTCTATTTATAAGAAGAGATTGTGAACTATCGCTAGGTTTCATTGCGGTTAGAGTCACTGATTTTCGGTGAAAATATTTCTTCTCAACTTTGTTTCAGTGTCTTACGTGCACGTCTGTAGCATTGCTTCGTGGTTATTGACAGAATATATTTGTGCAGAGGTGCCGCTTATTTGATTGTGCCAATCAAAACAATGTTTCTACGACACCACACGTCCATAGAATGTTTAGGAATACAGAAGTGAAATAGCCGATAGGACAGCAAACTCAGTCACAGATGCCAGCAAATTGGCGTCGCTGGCAAGCAATGTGTCACAAACGCCTACCGCCAATCAGCGTAAAGCGGCTGCCCTGCTAGTCGGCAGCCAGGCCAATAGGAAACCTCTCGTAACGTACAGGAGCCAAACATACACGAGGTGGAATCGACAACCTCTTGCAGCCAATAAGCGACGAAGTTCGCCCATCATATCAAACGAGTCGCTACGTTATTTCACGTCTGTACTACTACTTAGTCTGTGATTTTCGGGTAGAACCATGGCCGTAGTAGAAGGCCGGAGTCTTGAATGTGGCAACGCGGCATCGGAGGCCTGCTGCCGGTCGCTCGTTGGCTGCCCTAGTCTGTGTAGACGCGTACACGTCACTAAAGCTGCATATATACACGTTGCAGAGACTAGGGTGGCCAAGAAGTGACAGGCAGCAGGCCCCCGATGCAGTGTTGCCACATTCAAGACTCCGGTCTTCCACTAAAGACGGCCATGGTAGAACACTGACGCAGATAATTGAAAACACCGAATCACTGACCATGAGGAAGAACTGCAGATGTGCACATAATGCATTGAAACAAATTGCTGCAAAATTCTATTCGCCAAAAATCTATGACTCTAATTGTAGAGTGGATATGCATCCGACGTTATTTTCTTCTTTGTTACTTAGTTCCCACTTGAATAGACCAATGGTATGAGGATTCCATACGAAAGCTGATCGCTTGTGATTATTCACCAATAAGCTGTTATATCGTGTCAAAGTAATAGCCGTGCAATGAAACAAGTAACAGTTATTTGGAGACTATATTTTGCGACCCCTTCTCCAACTATTCTCTTTCTCTCTTTCTAATTATAAGGTGCCATCAGATATAAACATTGGTTGTCTGCCCGTTTAATGGCCGTCGGCAGGGGAGGTCCCGACGGCAGTGGGTACCCCAGACACAGTTAACGATTAGAGAACAATTTTTACTACTGGGCGAATAGTACAAATTTGTATTATTATATTTCCATAGCGTGGGAGATTCCTTTAGATACCAAAGTGCAAAATTAAAAAAAAAAAAAAAAAAAAGAATCATTTCATATTTAAAATGTTGTTTTTCTTATTTCGTTTAGTAGTGTATACTCACAATTATATTTTACCCAGTAGGTCCTACCTGAGGTAAACATGTTACTAAAACGAGATATTAGAGGTAAAATAAACAAATTAATTTATGATTACGTAATGTGTGACTACACTCCTGGGACATCCATAGAGAATTCCGAAATTTGCTTAATTATTTGGGAACGTTCGATGTAATTTAAGTATTTGACTGCTTAGCAAACGATTGGTAATTCTACCTTAGAAATTTTAATTATTAACCAAAAACGTTCTTCTCTGCAAAAACATGGTAGTGTATTCTATTGGAAGACGTCGAGGGAACCAACTATATGCATAAGTATGATGATTCTAGGCAATGGTCCGTTCAAAACCTGTTCATAATTTTTATACACGATACCAGAAAAAAACTGAAAATGTGTAAAGTAACTAATTAATGAACGTATTGCAACACCATAGGTTTGATGTTTCTGAGTGTATTCAACAATGCTAGGGATATGTGTGGCAAGTTTTAAGGTGTTCAAGCAAATGCGAAGGAGATGATGAGAGTTTAATAGTATATACTTCCTACAAATATTGAAGGCTATTATGTTCGAGTTGCCATGCATGTGATAAGATTTGATTGGGTATTATTAGAGCCAATGATTTTTAGTAAAAAAATATCCACCTACGTGTTTCAATACCTTATGTGCACGTCTGCAGTTCGTCGTCGTCAGAGATTGGCTGTTTTCAACTCTCATCGCCATGGCGTTCTACTAGCAAATCGCGGACGTGTGGTTTCGCGGTAAACTTTTTTCCGATTGGCGCATTCAAATGAGTGGTACATATTCAAATATTCATACTTCCAATAACCACGAAGCAGAGATGCACAAGTGTACATAAGGCATTGAAACAAACTCATTGCTAGAGCCCACGATTTTTGGTGAAAAGAATTCTGCAACAATTTGTTTCAATGCCTCATGTGCACATATGCAGCTCTGCTTCATGGTCAGCGATTGGCTGTTGTAAATTCTCAGCGTCTCGGGGTTTTACCCGCAAATCATAGACGTGTGGTGTCGCAGTAACCTTGTCCCTGCTGGCACTAGTCAAATGAGCCACGCGTACATTCTGCCAATACTCAAGAAGCAGAGCTGCATTTGTGCACACAAGGTATTGAAACAAATTGTTGCAGAATTCTTTTCACCAAAAATCGTGGGCTCTACTCATTGCACAAAAAAAAAATCAGTGGTTCTGTGTATTGGTTTGCATTCTGAGTTTCTCGGCAGTTAACATGAGCAGTTCAGAGTTAGTGGACACTAGATAATTTTTTTGAGGCACGGAGACGGAAGGCGATAAGTAGATATAACACGTCCGTCAAACACCTCATCGTCTCTAGGTGCAAAGGACTAAACTAGCGTGCAAAATTTTCGAAGCATGTGTTTTTCTACGGCACTTCAAGCGATGGCCCTGTTATTTTATTTGTAGACAGTATGTGGTAAGGTCCAATGCAGGTTTCCATGATTTAGTTTTACGGTTATGGTTGATATATTCTCAGCTACAGCAATGTTGAAAAATATTTTTTTTAGCACTTTTGAGGTGCTTGGAAACCTTGTTTTCAATTATCGGACGACAATTTTAAAAGGACAGCGACACAGTTTGAAGTGTGTCTTCTTTTCATAGATAAACACATTGGAAACAATTTTAATAGTTACACTTGAAAAAATACTTTCCGTACCACGCCACAGCACGTCTCACGTGCCAGGTCCACCAACTCTTAAGGGGATGTCCCAGTAAAATTTTAGTTAGTGATGCAAGTGTCTACAGAAATACACGTCATTCGTACACCATCATAGTTAACTGTAAGATGTTTAAAAATAATGAATTAGAAAGATGTAACGAATGATTCTACCGTCTCATTTTTTAATACAAAAGATGAAATAAAGCGACAGATGGACCTAAAAAGCGACAAGTTCCGAATAAGGTATCCACTTAATCCTGTCAGTGTTTTAGGTTTCCGAGACAGTCGCCTCATAGATTGAAGCTTGAATTTAAAAATGAATACTTAAAAACATAGTGTTATCGCTTTGAATTTTAAATGGCGTGTATCCGCGTAAACCATTGCAACCGCTCGCTTGCTCTTCATTGAAAGCTGTCCAATGCTGCCTCTGTGCGCAGCAGGTTGTTACAGCTGGAGAGGGGAAGTAGGTAACACTAGGAGAGGCAGGAGTGTAGGGTGGCCGGCAAAGGAGATAACGAGTACAAGAAGGCTGGAATGGGTAGATAACATGTTGAACCAGGCACCAGCAGATCTGTATCGTCTTTTCACAGTCCATGTCTAGTTACCTCTGTTTTCTTGTCGCTACACGTAGCCGGCTCAGAAAATTATTAGTCCTGTCCAAGAGTTATTATTTGCGACACATATATCCGTAAACAGAATACATATATCTATAGATACGTATATACACAGATACCTACATATATATGCTGTACACACTTTTTGCTGGAAACAGACGGCGCACACTTGACTACAGTATTTGTATTAACACTCAAATGTTACATATTTAAAATCAAATTTCTAATTTAACGATTGATTTTACAGCAAATAAGCGAACGTATTTTGTTTGCAAATGCACCGAAATAAATTGTCAACAGTTCAAATAATGTTTTCTCTTGATAAATCTTATTACTATTATACTGTCTAAACCGTCACGTTTCTGAGTTTGTCGCGTTATTTACCAGTTTCTGCAATATGTACTGAGATATTTTCAAATACCAGCTTCTCCCATCCTACTTTAATAATACTTCGTAAGCGACGATTATTATGTAATGTTAATGATGTAATTTGCATAACCAATTTTCCCTAGTAAAATTCTTAT
>PNEQ01113285.1:0-18027 GCA_003012365.1 Medauroidea extradentata
ATTGGGCAAGGCAGTACGCAGTGTTTGACAACATGTTCCAGTTCGTTGACTGTACGTAAGTTAACTTACCACAGCAGAAGCAGCACTGTAATTGTGTTCGTAACTTAGTCTGCCTCATCCACCATCCACTAGAGAGATAAATGGGACGCCGTATGCATCAACATTTCCTTTTTCTATCGCTTTGCGTTATTCCTCAACATCAGCTTCAGATATTGACGTATGAGGTGTCGCAGCCACACCTGTAAACATAACTAACTTTTTAAAATTATGTATTATAGTATTTAGGTCTCGTATGATATCAACATGTGTTGTAATACGAACCTTCTCAATTGCTGCTTCATTTTTTATGTAAGTGTTGACTGTTGTTGCTCATTGCTGGAACATCTAATATCGCAAGTATGCTCTCCAATTGGGAAAATCCTATACTCGAGGTAACTGCAGTTCAGGTACTTGCACTGTTAAGATCGTTATAGCCAGTTTCTTCATTATGTATTTTGTATTCATGGTGACAGACAGAACATTCGAAAATCCACTGACAGTGAAGACCGTTTTCCACCTCTTTATTTAACTCCAATTCTCCAAATGTATGAATATTTTAATGAATTATCGTGTTCCATTGAAGGAGCTTGGGGAAAACGTAACTAGGTTTGAAAATTCTGTTCCCGCACTATTAGGTCCATACGATGATGTCCAAGATTAAAGATATTTGGTTATAACTAGGGACCCCTGATTTTCGCGAAAAGAATTTCGCCCCACTTTGTTTCAGTGACTTACGTGTACATCTGCAGTTCTGCTTCATGGTTACTGGCAGCGTGTTTTTGTGAAGTGATATCTCTCATTTGACTTTGCCAATCACAATAACGTTACTACAACTTCACAAGTCTGTGATTTACCAGTAAAACCCCAAGACACGTCACAGCTAAGACGTCCAATTACTGATTATGAAGCAGAGCTGCAGATGTGAACGTAAGTCACTGAAACAAAGTGAAGCAAAATTCTTTTCGCGAAAATTAGGGGTCCCCAGTTATAACAAGAAGTGGCTATACAATTTCCGTCGTTAAACGCACAATTGAATACCGACATTAAGAATTATAAATATTAACAATTTAATGACTGTCCATGGTTTATTGAACACTATTTAAAGCATCGTTTATGTTCTAGTTGTAAACAGGCCTATAGTACATATCCTTAGTCTACATGTAAAATTAACATTGCCATAGTTAGTTGTATTTATGCTCTACTCAAGCGAATTTTTAAGATAAAAAATTAGGAATTCAAATATTTTATTAATTCACTCATTCTTACACTATTTATCATTAAAAAAACTAAACCAAGTGATGATATCAGAATCCACAAACGTGCTCTGTCAACCGTGAACAGCCTGCATACAAACCAGATCGAAATAGTGACTACAAAAATAACAGTTATTCCTTATTTTTCTACTTTATATTTCCTTAAATGGTAAGTAGTGTTTGTTTGGAACAGTGATGTAGAACAAATATACGTGTCAACTTTTATGATAGACATTTATTTGAAAGCTATTTCACAACTCCGAGCATCAATTACGAATAACTACGCAGATATTTTTAATGACATAATACTAGGAAAGAGGGACAGAGATGCTGTTTAATGCAATGGAACAACCACTTTAGTGTTTTAAAATGTTTCTCACTATACGGTCACCGATACTGGCCTGCCGGTCAAAAAAGTTAGCAAATTATTTGAGACATGTTGCGCATTCGCAAATCACAACACTCGTCAGAGACACCGTGGTCACAAACTGCCAGCTTGTTTTAGCTCGACAGTAACAATCAAAGCCACCACGGCAACCCTAGATATTTTGGTTTCAAATAAAATTCGTTCATATTGACAGGCCTATAGATATTGTATCAAATTATTTTTGAACATATACAGGGGGGGGGGGAAAGTAATCATTTTCAAGGTCACAAATACATTATTTGGTGTAATAAAAAAATGTAACATACTTTGAAATAAAAAAACAGGAAGTTGTGTTTTTAAACTTCCTTACCTTTGGGTCTGCCTTTTCGCATTAGTCAAAAATATTTGTATTTCAGGTGAGACATAAAAATGTAATAGGCCCTATGTCAAATTTGTTTTAATAATGATACATACATTTTATAGATTACATTTTGCAAAGTTCACAGTGTTAGTTAATGTTGACTTATATCTAGAAAGAATTTTCTACAATTTATGTACAAAAATAGTGAATATATAACAATGAAATAATAAACTTGTCTTATTTATCCAGTAAATGGCCATGGAGTTCTTTTAAATAATTTTTTCAATCGATGAAAGTAATTCAAAGTTCAGTTATGGCATATCAGATAATCACTCGAGCTAAATGACAGCCACGAGTCTTTTATACGTGCACCTTTTTCTTCTTATACCTATCGGAAAAATATACAGCGTTGGATGAATATATATATACAACTGGTAGAGTTATGTAAATGTATTTTAAAACATTCCCTTAGTGAAAATTAGACGTAAGGAATATAACTGTCTTGAGTATGAAACCTACGTCACTCTTCCGGCAATTCGGAGTATCATGAGAATTACGGCTAACATAATACAAAATCTCACCGTTAAAATATAGCTTGTTATAGATGCATTTATTATCTACATTTACTTTATGATTGCATTTGTTGTCTTACACAAAACCAATAACACTCGTTCAGTGCATCAACACACTACTCATTTCAGATATAAACTCTACAGTACTGCGTGGTTAGACCATTGAGTATACAGGTTTTACTCAATGGTTAGGCCTAATATATCTCAGATGTACAGTAAAATCCACAACCGTTACACGCTTATCTACCTGAAGACATGATGACATTCTGTCACGGTGTATACATACGAACGTAAATGCATGCTGCATGCCTGGCAAATTTAGCTACATGAACATTCTGTATTTCCCTTTTGACAGACCTCCGTTGGCTATATAATGGCAGTCGTTTGTTTTTACACTTCGCTCTTCCCATTGTGGATCGTTTTCTGTCATACTATCGCACCGACAACATTCACATGTGGCCGCCGTCTTCCTTGTAGTGTAGCTCAGATTACAGATGAGTCCGCGCAGATACTGCTCAAGGCTGCTCCTCAGGATGATAACAGACGTGGCAACTACGCCCGCCCGCTCAGATTCCCCGCTCCCCTCTGGATGCGCGCGCACCGCCCAGTACACGACTCATTACTCCGCTAATTTTTCATTTACGCAAATACCTCTCACGCTTTTCCTAGATGAGATACAGTTACGCTACCACTGGCTTATTTATGTGTTTAATCGTAACGGAATTCGCTATATAATATTTAACCCAATAAACTACATAGCCTGAAACGTGCAGCGATTTTAATATTTAAACTGTCGATTTAATATGTTTTTTATAACGAAAATAGTTTTTTCGTCTTGTAGCGAGTTAGTCGTCTTCAAAATCTGTATTACAATTCTTGTTTGAAAGTTAAATCATGAAAACTGAATGCGTAAAGCGACTTTCAATTTTACATTGAAATCCCTATTTCTCCCACACTGAACATATGGATCGAGCCGGCCCTTAAGGGCAGTCGTCTGAAGTGTGTGTTCTTTTCGCAGAGAAACGGCGTGAACACAAGTGTATTAGTTTCGGTGTAAAACTTTTTCTTCAAACACGCTGCAGTGTGATTTTATGGCAACGAGGCGGGCCCCTTAAGAAAAGGATTTAGACAAAGTTTCTAGCGTCAATGCCTATTTCAGGGTTCTCCAATAATGTGCATGTAAAATTCGTATCATATTTGTGTAACAGCTTAGCTTCTCCAGTTTCCCCCGCACCTTTCATCCGGCGCTGCTTCTACTTCGCGGCACATCTCACCAGCGATAAGGCTCTACTAGTTTCCCCATATTGGCGCTTCAAAGCTAACATTAACACGTGTTTAGTTATCATAAGCCGCAAAAACCAACTAACGGAAATACATTTTAAAAAACCGATGAAACAAGCAAAACATTTCACAATTTCAGAATATTTTTTAAAGTAAAAAACATTTTGAAATTGATTTTAAAACATGCAAAGCAGTAACTAGTGACATGCAGTTTCAGTGTGAATTTAAAAATTTAACTATGTTCATTGGTTCTTGCGGCTTACAAGAACTGAAAACGTGCAAATTTTGACTTTGAAGTGCCATTACGGGAAAACTGGTTGAGCAGATTTTTTTGTAAGAGGGAAATATACTCTCAAGTAAAGTCTACAAAACCAACACTATTTCTAGAGACATGTAAAATTCGCGTTATTTTCTGACAGCTGACTAGATTCCAAGTGACTATAGACTTGTTCGACGTCTCCCGCTGGCCGATATTGTCGTGACTTGCCGCGGAGAATGCTTACACGGTAGAGAGGCCAATCTCTGTGAAGACAACACATGAAAGTTCGTGGCCAATTGAATCGTAGATTATGCTCTGTTATGTATAGGAAAGTGAAGTTTGATCTGCTACCAAATGATAACGCGAATTTGGCACGTCTCTAACTATTTCACACAAATAAAAACTTACCATTTTTTTTTTTAAATGCTGAAACTGAAAATAAAAATTTTAAAAATTCTATTTTTTTTAGTACAAATAATTTTTATTCTTTATTTTTATGAGCGTGACATAGTAGCCTGCAATGTATTTATCCACTGTGATTTTTTGAGTTTGGTATATCAGTTGGTTTTAGTGTAGTCCTTAAAACGGAAACATGCAAAATATGACTTTAACAAGCCATTACGCGAAAACTATGAGAGATAAAAAAATTTCATAAGAGCCAAATTAAGTCACTGGGTCTAAAATAAGAAAAAAAAAATATCTGGTACAAATAAAAAAATGGTGATGAAAATTGTGGTAGATGGCGCCTTTAACTATCAATGTTAATATCCACGTTGCAATAATTGAGATATCCTGGTCATAGCACAGATGAGGGCGCGCTGGACGCGGCGCGGCCCACTTATCTCAGTAGCAACACGAGGAGGGGCGGTGGGAGGGGAGTGTATTGCTCTTGTACGATGACTCCCCCTGTGATGACGTCACTACCGAACTGCGAGGGGGGCAGACCTCGTTAACAATCGGGGCAACTTGGCAGAAAGCAGGAAACGTGGCCGCGCCGACCTCTCGCTGCTAACATCGCTGCCGTCCTCGCTGCTCGAGTCGACATTGTACGTTACACTGTTGCCACGTACTCCACAAACACTGGCGACCCTAGCCTTTGCGGCGCCCCGGCCATTGACTCACCATGACCATGGGTCCATTTGTAACCATAGACCAAGACCGGCAAAAACTATTACAGTCATTTCAGTACGAAATGTGAAGAAAGTATACGAACGCGCCTAAACACACACCTATATATACGTGTGTGTGGGTAAGTGTGTATATATATATATATATATATATATATATATATATATATATATATATATATATATATATATATGAGTGTGTGTGTGTGTATATGTAAGTGTGTACATATATTTGTGTGTGTGTGTAAGTAGACACACATACACGCGCGCATACACTACATTCTTAGTATACATATAATGCTTGTTTATTATAATAGTAAAATCCAAACAATTCAGCACTAGGTAAAATTATAGGAAAAAGAACTGTCTTGTGCATTTTAGCAAATAATTTAGTTAACGCTAATAACATTTGCAAAATATATAAAGTTTACTAAAGCAACACCGTTTAGAGTCAGGCTCAAATATTATTAATAGTAGAAATGAAAATAAATGTAATGTAAAATACTAAATTTAGTATTGACAACACAATTGCTTGCATGTAAGAGTAAATGTGAATTATTACTTACTATCTTAAAATAGACACGACTCAATTTCTAAATAAAATATTATTGTGTAGTGCATTCTTACAAGCACGAGCAATTCAGATAAGAACTCTGCGACTTTTCTTCAGACTACTAAAGTCTTCTATCGAACTACTTAGTACAGAGAAGACGTCGCATTTTCTGCTTACAAAAGAGCGACAGCTGAGAGCCGTACTGATTAGCCGCGCATCCACGTCGCAATATCGAGGCGTAACATTGTGTTAGTCAGTATTCAATTACTGGTGGCTCTGAAAAAAAATATGGTACAGTACTGAAATACGAGCTTTTAAGTGATAAAGCAGCGATAAGTGTAAAACTGATACTGTAGTGACTTTTTAAAACGTCTAACTTCAGAGTCAATTTAAAAATAACCACCAGAGCTTCATATTCCCTTATGGCTCGTGTAGTGCCTACATAAAATGCGGTGGTTAGAAGTTGCTGACTGGTATTACTTTCACAGATCAGTTGTTATCCAGCAGCTGTGGGTCTGTTGCCCCTTCTCCCCTGCCCCGGAGGGCGCAGGGACCCTGGACGAACCGCCCATGCTAGAGCCGGCAATGTCGACGTCTACACATTTATTTCGCACTCAACTAGAAGCAACACTCAACCATTAAGTCAGTACATATAATATAAGATAACTGATGGGAAGATGCAACACTGCAAGAATTACAAAGTCACAATTAGAGATGATGTTTTTTTCGCGGGGAAACTTGACTGTTTCCTGCGTTTCAACGTACGTTCAGCTTATGAAGAGATGACTGGCTTTTGCATGTTCGTAGAACTGTTGCCCTATTTGACTAAGCCAATAATAACCACACTATTGTAGTATCTGATGTCTGTTTTTGGTCCGCAGGCAGCTATGTTGTGTCAGACGTATAACACACAATTAAACATGTTGCAAGAAACTTGAGTGTTTTCACGGATATGTTGTCAAAAATAATTTTTGCGAAATACATTAATGTCTAGCTATAATGTTTGAACAAATATAATATAACATATTATACTATTTTTGTTCGCCACGTGTGATAGTAATTAGATAAGAGTTAGTTTGAATAATATTTGAAGAAACGTAAAAATCTATATGACTGGCATCTCCCACTTCCCCTAGTTTCCTAATGCAATGTTACTTTTAGAATTAAGTTAGTAGTTCAATGTCAAAACTTAATGTAGTAAAAATATTGTGAATGGTCGAGAGTAAAAAAAAAAAAACCAACAACTTGAAGCATTCAGGCTCCGCACACCACGCTTCAAATACGTTGCAGTATGTTCCGACTTTTTGTACGACCTTTTGCCCCAGTATGTTCCAGTGTCTTACGTGCACATCTGCAGTTTTGCTTCATGGTTATTGGCAGCGTGTCTATGTGAAGAGCCGTATCTCATTTGACTGATCCAACACGTCTGTGATTTGCCGGTGGAATACCAAGACTCGCGACAGGTAAAATATCCAATCGCTGACCACGAAGCAGAACTGCAGATGTGCACGTAAGGCACGGAAACAAAGTGGAGCAAAATTCTTTTCACAGAAAAACAAAGGTCTCCTAACAATAGCCAATATAGATGCAAAACCTTCAGTGTTATACCTAGCATGTTGGAGCTTAGCAAACAATCAATTTTCCAAGCGATTTACCACCCATTGTCTCTAATTATAGGGACATGAAAAATTCGCGAGAAATAAATGACCATGTCAGAATGCATTGTCCTATACATACTCAAGGTCCGACCATTTGTCCACCAGCTGTTACTCAGTAGAGTAGCAGATAACGAACGAATGTACGGGGCTTGAGTATGTATATGACAATGGAATATAACATGAAGGTCATTTATTTCTCGCAAATTCTTCCTTTCCCTACTTGTAGTCCATTCCACGAACGAGAGCTTTCGACAGCTGGTAAATGCCAGTTCAGTAACTGAGTACATCGTATTATTATCGTGAAATAATATATGAGACCACTAAATTAGTGAATGTAGGCGAACTATACTGGCAGCAAAGCAAGCCATGGAAGGTAAATAAATTGTGATGCACAGTGTACAGAAAACTGTACAAAAATGACTGCAGTTAATAGTTTTGCTAAATGAAGATACTCAATACGAATACAATTCAACGAAATATTTACAAATATGTGTTGCAGAGAAAGAGAACAGGCAAGAAAGAGAAAGCGAGAGAGCATTTGGCATTGTTATTGTTAGTAACATTTTTTTAATCCATTTATTACTAAATGATTTAAATATACCATGTATAAGGTTTTATGAGAAGAAACTATTTAAAAAAACTGTTATTTTACGTATATTATTATTTATACATTGTAAGATGTACGTTGAAAAGTCGAACCATATTTTTATTTAATTTTGCATTTCATTACTTCACCTATTTGACATACACATATACAAACAAACCAACGTATGTACATACGCGCGCGTAAATTCAAACACATATACATACGTTTGCATACACACAATACTTCAAACAAATGAATAGTGTCATAATGACAAATTCACTACACAAGTTTAAGAGCCTAAACCAATGAGTATGAAATTCTAAGCATTTATATAATATAAGTACATATACTGATCGACGCTCTAGAACGTAGTCAGTACAGTGTACATATGTAGTAGAGTTATTTTTAATCAGTTGCACTGGTTTAATTTTCTTGTTCATATAATCTTTCAAATGGGTTAAAACAGATGTGGTTGTTTTGGTATTTTTACATAAATTTTATTGGTAAATTTAGATTTTTCTATACATTTAATGTTAGGCGGTAAAGAATTAAATAGGCGCATGCCTACATTGTGGACAGTACACGAAAGGCAGGTGAACTACTCAACTAACAGGAGTTTCAAAATGTGACACAACACAACACAAGATAGGAATAACTAAGTGCGAACAAACTGGAACACGACCTGAATCCTAGGCTTACGCCGAACGCCAGTCACTCGACCAAAATTTCTAGATTAGGTTCGGTTAGTAACGCTGATAACAGAAGGGTGTATGTGGGTTTCCAGGCCAGCCGAGTATGTAAATAAGCGACGGCGCATGCGCACATCAACGTCCGGCAGCGTCGAGCTTCCACGACCGTTTTAGAGACGCAGAAATATCATCTCTAGTCCTGGACCCACTCTGCAGCATCCAGGCAGAAGAGTCCTAAGGACGACGCTCGCACGTACTTGTAATGTCCCACACGCCCGTACGCGCACGTCAGTGAACATACGGCATCAAGTCGCGTAGTACGGAGCGCCGTTTGTCAGTACATTCTGAGGGAAAGGAAAAATTAGCGCATTCAACTACCTGTATGTTAGAATATCGAACGCTCTATACAAACTCAAGCCTCGTCTATTCGTTCACTGTCTAATCTTCTAATAATGAGTAGTAACTAATGCACAAACGTTTTCGGTTTGAGTATACACGTGACAATGGATTCTAAACATGTGAGTCATTCAACTCGAGCATTTTTTTTCTTTCGCTACATATTTCTTATAAAAGTTTGGCATAAAATGCTGTAGGTTCATTCAAGCTAAAACTGTGACTGTTTCAGCAATGCCCGGCGGAAGACGTGTGGGAACCACTTGTCCATCAAAATAAAATGTACAAATAAATTAGCAATAACAAAAATAGACACTGCTAATGCCTATATTCACACTCAAAGACAACCCCTTCCCGAACCATTGAGCACTTAAAAAATCTTATAAAAAAAATAATTAACAAAAAAAAAAAATGTTCATGCGCGCAGCCTTTAGCAGTCAAAGGCAAAATTGCAACCACGGGAATGGCCATACTCGGATACATCTGGCACCGCAGCTCAACGCACTTCTTTTGTTTCCGTTGTGCATACATCGCTAGGTTGTTTATAATTCACACTTGCTGTCAATTATCATGCAGTCGGAAATAAACTTAGATCTGTCGCTTAATAATTTATTTACGGCTATTTTTAATTTTGTCCACAGTGGAGAACGCGAGTAAACTAGAGGCCTTCAGACAAAAATCAAATATAAACACATAACAAGAGAGGCTGTATAACCTCAATTCGTCAACATTGAAACTTCGTGTTGTTAAAAGTCATACTAATAATTTATGTTAGTAATTTTATTTTTGCAAAAGAACAACTTTATAGTGTGATGCATTACATAATATCACAAAAACATAGCAGATAAATTACCAAATCGTTTGCTATATATTTTCGTGGGAAGATATTGGTAACGTAAAACGTGAGAAGCTTTATCAAATCTATTCTGCAGTCGGAAGCTAGTTGTGTAGCGTCATGTTAAATCGTCCAGAGTAACTACGGACGTTTCTACAGAGTAGACTAATATTAGGCATTCCTTCAATAAACAACAAATTATTATTCTGCGTTTTAACGTAGCCGGAGTTTTAATAATGAAAGTCCAACAAAATTTACTCCTAAAATCAATTCATTTAAATTGTCAGTGAGGGATTAATTGCTATTATTATAGTTAATACTTTTTAGGTACAATATGTCCACAATAAAGTGAACTGTTTTGTAACTTACTTTTCAAGAATTTTTTTTATTTCAGTTTCATACGTTTAATTCTGAATAGGTGACGCTGAGCTGATTACTAGCTCTTTCTATATAATTAAATCCAGGCAACTGTAATTATTTATACAAAAGAGGACGATGTGTGTTTTGCGAGCTGAAAGCAAGTAGAACATGAATTATCGATTTCCCCAAAAAGTTAATATAGTGGGAGTAATGCTACCCTGAATACCGACTTAAATCAAATACCATGAATATAATGAAAAGTTACTTGACACTTAACTGTTCGGACGCAAATCAGACTGACTTTGTTAATATTGAGTGGTTCATTATTTCATACTTAAAGACATGACATTTTAAAAGTCTATTTTCAGGGTAGTATCACTCCAACTATATTCAGACTACGGCTAAACTGAAAATATATTTTCGATGTAATTATTATTAGCCGCTAAGTATAGCGCAACTTACTCCATTCTGGCTCAACCTATGAATTCAACAGACTTATATTCTAGTTGTTTAGAACATTACTGAGGTTAAGGTAGCTGCCTGGGTGAACGTATTGTGTGTTCAGGCCTAGAAGTGCGGAAGCGATAAGGACGACACAGCCTCGAGGCGCAAGTAACTGAACTAGAGTGCAGTCTTCTCACTGACAACTAGCCTCTATGACACATTCATTGGTACGGGGCACGGTCGTAGAAATACAGGTCTGGACACTCGCCTATCTAACAATGTATTTTACTTGACTCCCTTGTTGTTTGGCTGTAGTTCGTCAAGCTACCGAGAATGTCGTACTTTTTGGCGCTGTAATCCGGGCGGTCGGACTCAACTCCGCCCACTTTTTTCCATTGTTAACTTGATAAAGTAAATAAAGATTGCTGGAGCCTTTTATTAAATTTGTGAGTGATGGAAGTATTTCATAAATTGATAAAAAATACGTTTTGATAAATTGTTTATCTTAGTGGTAAGGAAGTGGGCGGAGTTTGAGTTCGACCGCCCTAACGAAGCGCCAATAAAACACAATATTCTCGGTAACTTGGTGAACTACAGCCAAACAACAAGGGGGTCAAGTTTCTAGGCGAGTGTCCAGACCTGTTCTACTACGACCGTGGCATGGGTCATTCGGAATAAAGTGAGCACTAAAGATTTAACCTTTGAAATAAATCACTAGCCGTTACTGCATACAAGTCACCATTACCAAGAGTTACTTTACTGCTTGTATGGTTGGTAGTGATTTATTGTACGTAGTTCCGTGTATTTTCCTATTTGAATACAACATTAGTGAAAGAACATCAGATGAAATCGACCTGTCTGTATTTAATACACTTCAAAATATTTATTTATGATCTTATTGACATTCCTACTTACAGTATAATTAGACTTAATTGGCGCCAGAAGAATGTGAAACCATCGGTATTCTGTAAATTATGTTTTACGTTTGCCAGCCTAGAAACAACATACTTTTTATTTCGCGTATTAAGCAATTATTGTTTCTGCTAAGTGCCTCGTTGTTTGTAGCAGCAGAACTGAACGAAACTTGAATTCTTGTACTGCGTGTGTCATGTGTGTTTTTAGTGGCGAATTTGAGTAGCAAATCCAAATAAACTATGCCCGCATTTACGAGATTCGTAATGGCAAATAGTGAGTGTTGTATCAATTAGTCGATGGACAGAAACCAGTCTTATAAGACGTTAACTCGCATGTATTTATATCTAAAATTACAGTTTATTATATCTTATATTCAGCCCCCGTGCATTTAATGAGTAGATATTGTAGATAAAATATATCGGAGCAGTTTAATGTAGTTGTAAACATTGCACGACCCTAAGTAAATAAAAGCACGTGGCAATATTTATGATTACATTCGTCGGAAAGATATAAATTGGCAGAAAATAGGAATTAATCAGGGTTTTTTTGAGTGCTCACTTTATTCCGTATCACCTATAACCCTATCATTTTGTGGCGTATTTTTAAATATAATAATGTACACGCCTATAACTTCTAAAATATTGTAGATCAAGATTTTCATTGCTAAAAAAGGACCGCAAAACCACACATTTCGGCCTGTAGTAGTGAATGTGAAGTGTGTAAAAATATACGCGCGACTTTCTTGATATGCTATTCCTATGCAGACACCGCTCATGCACTTTAAGAAGTTTTCGAACAATCGTGAAACGGCGGAAATCTGCACAACGGTTGACGGCCACCAAAGCTTCTTTTTTTTTTCTTTTTTTTATTCCGTGTTGTTGGCAAGACTGACGCTACTGCACGCACTACGTGATGAACGGACAAACTGCAGTGACCTCGCACAGCTCAAGGACCTACGATAAAGACGTGCTAACACGTCTCGTCCCTGTCTCCACACTGCCAGGTTGTATTTCCTCTAGGTACAGAATATTTAGCAATACAGAAGTGAAACAGCATGCAGCATGGAAAACTCGGTCATATACGCCAGCAAAATGGCTTCGCTAGTCAGCAACATGGCACAAATGACTACCCCCAATAGGCGTAAGAAGGCGGTCCTGCTAGCCGGCATAAGAGGCCAATAGGAAACCTGAAGTAGCATGTAGGAACCAAACATATACGGGGCTGGTATCAGCAGCTTTGGGCAGCCAATAAGCGGCGGTTAAGAGGGCGTGGTACACAAATAAGCGCTGAATTCTTCAATTCAGATCTACAATTTTTGAAAGTCAATAAAGAGAAACAGCAGAACAGCAATCCTTAATAATTAAATTTGCCAACATTATGAGCAAACATTTATCCAGAATGACGCATTTGTTAACTGTGATCTCTTGCGCCGCAGTTAAATGTACGATATTTCAGCGTCAGAGATTCTTCTTCAGATGTACGTTAATAGAGAAAAATTTTTGCTCAGAAAGTTGGCAAAAACTGTTGTCTGGGATATCTGTTTTTAATTTTTGCAAATTGGCTTCGAGAAACCTACAATTCTGAACTGATGTTTTTACTAGCGCACTGTTGAGTTCGCCCGTATCAAATGGGCCGTCACGTCATTTAACGTCTGTATTACTATATAATCTGTGACCAAAGTTTGATTTTATCCATTGAGTCTATACAACTCTTACCATATTTCACTATGTCCATGAACAAGCTCAGCAGTAGAGTGGGACTAAAATACAAGTATGTTACATTTAAGCTCCTATTTTACTTCCTTTCGCAGTGACTATATTTAGCACCTCGTTATCGCGGAAATATTTGTGCATCATTTTGTTTCAATGACTTACGCGAACATCGGCAACTCAACTTCATGATTATTGGCAACGTGTCGTTCTTCAGACACGTTTCTCATGCGACCGCACCAATCATAATGGGTTATTATGACGTCATACGTCTATAATTTAACAACAGAACTCCCCAGTCACTCACAACGTAGAGCTGCTGATGATAACATAAGACTTTGGAACCAAATGACGCAAAAATATTTCCGCCGCAAACTCGTGGATCTAACTGCAGTTCATCCCATGAAGGAGGCACATTTTTGACAGCTGACAAATGTTAATAATTGAGAATCTAATGTATGTACGTATTTTATCGTTATGAAAAAGTGTTACTTATATATGCTGGCACCATATGTCTAGAGACCTGAGAAATTCGCATTATTATTTGACGACACGCTTGAATCCAAGTTGTACATGTCAGGGCGAAATGTGTAGTTAAATTGGCCACGAGTCTCTGTGTGTCAGTTACACGTGTGGCCACTTTATAGGAGACTGGTCGATCTACCGTGGAACTTATAGTTACAGAAGATGGTTTATCGCGGGAAAACTTGACTGTTTGCTGGGTTTCAACGTACGTACAGTGCATGAAAAGATTACGAGGTTTCCCTTGTGCATAGAGTTGTTGCCCTATTTGACTGAGCCATTAAGAATCCCGCTATTGTAATAGCTGATGCCTGTTATTGGTCTGCAGACAACTACGTTGTGTCAGACGTATATCATCCAATCATACACGTCACAAGAAACTACCTTTTTTTCAAGGATATGTTGGCACAGAAATGTTTCGCGATATACCATCACCTCTACTTGTAATTACCAGAAGCAGTGAGAGAGAGGTTTTGGTCAGCGCTTAACATTGAGGTCTTAAGGTTGCCGCCTGGTGAAGGTGTGTTTGTGTGTGAGAGGCGAATATCGACGAGGCGATACGAGCGATGTTGGCCGGTACATGTATTGTGATATCACCTCTACGGCCAGAGTCGTAAACGCGCGCGCAGTGATCCCGCCGTAATGTTTTTATTGTGAGACTGTAAGCGGTGACACTATTATTTTATTGAACGTGTCACTGTAGCAAAGTACAATGCATTTGTAGACATCAATTTCAAACTCTTCCGTTACATATTATCTTGTCAAGGAACAGCGTGAAAAAGCCGATTTTAGCCATGTTTGAGGGCTTTAAATTAATGCTTCCATAGTGTGTGATATCTTGAAAGTCACATTCACAAGTAGTATGAAGTGTGTTTTGTTTTCGTAGATAAGCACGTTTACTGGCCTTTGAGAAAAACGTAACTCCGAACACGCTACACGCAGTTCGAGGGGGTGACATGAGTTGAGTGTGGAGCAGCACCGGAATGACGGAGCGGTGGAAACGGGAGATCCCCGCGAAAACCCGCACGATTCCCACATGCGAAAATCCGGGGACCAACATCGCCGGGAATCGAACCCGGATCGCCTTGGTGAGAGGCGAATGGTCTGACCACTCGGCCACCGCGGATCCTGGACAGAAGCATTCTCCGCGGAAGGCCACGACACTGGTCGGCCAACCAGAGACGTCGAGCGAACCTACAGCCGTTTGGATTCTAGTCTGCAGACAGAAAATAAACGAATTTTGCATGGCTCTCTGTATAACCCCGTAAACCAAACTGCAATGCACGGCAGACAACAAAAAAACTTAGCCGTCAGAGATGTCAGAAAACTGCTCACGTTCGAGGGACGACACTGTCTTCAGGGTCTAATACTCAGAGTACGTTTATAACTACGTCCGTAAGCAATACGGGCAAGACTGGTGTGTGTGCGTTATTGAGAATAATATCACTTTCAAGTAGAAAAACCGAGTGTTTTCGTTGTACTGTGGTCATATTCCCTGGGACTTAAAGAACACACTACAACTTCGTTTGTAAAGCGAATGGCGTACAGTCAAATGATGAATGCCTTTCTGTTCATGCAATCAAGGCTTTTTGATTGGTCTTTTTCAAATAATGTTTCTAATACCGCAACTTAAGACACTTCGAAAAAAAGCCCATAAGACAGGTTTGAGTAAAAAATTCAATTACTATAAATAAATGACAAAAAATTAATTTCCATGTAAAATTAAGTTACATATTAATTTCAGCTATTACACACACAATAACCAAATTTTTGTGAAAGTATTCCAAGTGTCCCAAGTAAATGGTGTGCCGTATTTGTAAAAATATAGCACCATATTTTGAAATATGACTTATTTTAATAGGTAAATATATTGGTAATACGTTAGGCAGTCTTGCTTGAAAGAGAGCTTGAGCGGGTAGCAACATCGCCGTACAACGCAATCTCTGTCTCGAAGAAGGTACAAACTAGTACTTACGACAAACTGGCACAGGAAAGTTAAACACTGGATGAGCCAAATATATTAGTAAAGAATCGGTCCGTAGTCATACCGTCGCCTCAACGATTAGTGTGGGAAATACGACACTCTATACCAAGGTCCAGGTAAAGTGTTTACATCACAATGTCAAACTTAACGGAATCTAGTGTTTCGACAGCGAGAAATTGCGAGAAAGTAATGCCAGTCAATACTTTTACAATACATTATTTTTAATTACTTTTTGTTTAAGAGCGAGATTGGAAATGTAAGAAAAATAAACAAATTATATTATTCAGTTATTTTAAGACACGTCATCCTTTTATTGACACGCGGGCAGCGGTGGTCAAGGGTTCAGACCTCTCGCATCCCACCTAGACGACGCGGGTTCGATTCCCGGCGTGGTCGGTCCCCGGACCTTCGCATGTGGGAATCGTGCCGGACGATGCCGCTGGTCGGCGGGTTTTCTCGAGGATACTCCGCTTCCCCCGTCCTTTCATTCCGGCGCTGCTCCATACTCACCTCATATCACAAACGCTAACGACCTCGATATTAAGCGCTGACCATTATCTCTTCACTGAATTTTTATTGACACATTAAAAAAAAATTACCTAACCTTTGTTAAAACTCAGGCAATTATTATATTTCTCTTCAGAGTAGCTGAAATATTGTCGTTCACACAATAAATAACAAAAGTGACATTGTAAACACAACTATTTTCTTTTTAATTACTCATACATTTCAATGGTAATAGTATAAATAATTTTCCATGCAACATATTTGTACGATTAGGAGTTCTCATATAAACATTCATGAAGCTGGTTTTAAGGCCATGAGCTTTCATTGATTTCAAACAGTTGCAAATAACTCTAAAAATTTTTTAACCAAATGCTTTGAAAAAATCTGAGACTGTGCACAGTCATACGATGCACAATTTTGGTGGAGCGTTTTTCAAAATAATGTACCGTTTGCTACCAAAAAATTATTTTGCTTCATTTTGGCTTATTTTGACAACAAAATATCGATGGTGAAGAATGGAAACCGTCTATGTCAATTTTCAGCGTTTTTTTTTTTTTTTTTTTTTAATGTTACTGCTCGGAAAATTTGACGAAGTATGTTTGACATAGTGAACATAGTAAATAAAATTTTAACTATATATGCAATATCAAGATTACAGCTGTGGATGTGCTCCATACAAAATAAACATTTTTTTTTCTCTTTCCTGTGAAATTAAAAAATTTTGACATAGAAGGTTTACATTCTTCACCACAGAATATGTAATATTTTAGAGGCAAAAAACTAAAAATCCGTGTTTGGTGTAGTGTAACAAGAAAATTCCGCTACAAACTATGATATATAAGTGTTAAAACTGGAAGATAATTATATATATATATATATATATATATATAAAGGAAGTGCCCCACTCACTGACTGACTGACTGACTGACTCATTCATTCATTCATTCATTCATCATCAACGCCCAGCCCAAACCACTGGACCTAGAAACTTGAAATTTTAAGGGAAGTTTACCCTTGTGGCGTACGCGCGCACTAAGAAAGGAAATTTTGAAATTCGGCTATTAAGGTCGTGAAACGGGGTGAAATGTATTTTTTGCAAATCTTTGATATTTCTCGAACCCGACGGGCTATCGTCGTCTTATTCACTTCGTTAGGTCGCAAATACAAATGTCTAGAAACATATTTCAGGATTTTTCGAAATTTTTATATTAAGGAGGTGAAAAGCCGTTTAATTCGTTTACAGTAAATTCTCTCTTCCTCTTAAACCACCTGAGATATCGAAGTGATTTTTTTCTTTAAAATGAAGCTTACGCAAATACCTAAAAAGAAATTTCAGGATTTTTCAAAATTCGTTTTTGAAAGCCAGTAAAAAAATAAAACAGTTTTTTGATTAATCAGTCGTATCACCTAATTATCTTATAATGAAACATAAGTAAATACCTAAAAAGTAATTTAACGATTTTTGGAAATTCGTCCTTGAAAGCCTATAAAAATAAAACGTGTTTAAGAATAATCTTTCGTAACACCTGAAATAGTTCAAAATTTGTTTCCTTTTTATTTCTTGCTTATAGTTAAACCTCTTTGGACTATAGCCTGTACACGCGAAATAACTC
>PNEQ01113288.1:0-11745 GCA_003012365.1 Medauroidea extradentata
TTTCGTGGATGAGCATGGAAGAATTTTTGAAGACCATATTTTGCAAATTGTTGTACTAAACAACATACTAACTTCATTATTTAGCTTTTATGCGAGTACAGCAGAACGAGCCGAAGTCGTCTTGCTTGCACTGATAGGCACATATTTAACCACCAATAAAAGTTATTTCATATGTAAATGACCGGTTGTTACTATTATGGGCACACGAAGTATCTATTCAAGTTTATTTTCAGAGAGATCCGATCAGCTTGCACCTCGTAGTTTCTTTAAAAATCGCCGTTGACGTGAAAAGAAGCACGGATTTGTATGCATTTAAATGGCCATTCCGAGCAATCTGGGTACGGAGTGACGTCACAAGATTAGAGTGAGAAAAAAATAAAATGCGCACGGGCACACCATTATATGTACATCGTGGCTAAGACGAGCAAGGGCATTTTAACACTTATTTTGTCTCGCCAACGGCAGTGGCTTCCCCTGATTTGCCGGTATGTAGAGCAGAATAACGAATCAGGTACAGTCGTTGACTTTGGAGAGCTAAAATAAGTGTTAAAGTGACCTTTGTGTGCAGGGTTGCCAGCTCTAAGGCCGCGGCCTTCTACTAAAGATGGCTATGGCGAGGGTCGTTTCTCTCTGGAGGCTCCGTGTTGGTCACCTCCTAGACTTCGCTGAGCCAATAAGAAAGAAGCAACTAAATGCAGACCCAGACATGTGGTATCACTATGTCAGCCAATGAGCAGCGGCTGTCTACTTGAGTACACACGTCATGTTCTAGGAGATTAGCTTAGAGGTCAGTGAACCCGCTAAAGCCTCAAGTACCTGAGTGTTTGGTAGCGTCATGTTGGCAACATGAATGTATTACGTCTCTTGTTACGTCGTGACACATAACAGACAGTGACTTTGCCAAGTGGTAGGCCTACAACTGCTGTGTGGACAACCATGAGCTGCGTGCTTGTCTAAGTAATTGTCGCCTCCAGCCACTGACCCACAAGCGCTATAGTCACGTGTTCACACGACAAGCACATGATAATAATTATGATAACCTAGTGCAGCCTGCAAACAACGTAGCTAGACTTTGTTTCAGCGGCGTCATTTCAGGTTTTTCTGGGGGGGGGGGAGGGGGCAATATTTTGTTTTCTGGCGACAGTGACCTTGTTGCATACTTTTTTATTAACTAAGCACGTACGAATTAGATGCTTTAATAATAAAACTTCAGTTTTATGTGCTTAAGTTAGCATTATTTAAATTTAAAAATACAAAAAATATATTTATACACATAAAATTCTAAATCCAGGGGGGGCATTTGCCCCACCCCCCTGTGGCCACAAATGACGTCCCTGCTTTGTTTCACATATCTTCACTGAATTGTTACAGTTCTTAAGACGTTTGCTGTATATGTATTATTAAACAATTTTTATTGTGAACGATAATGGTGAATTTAAAACACGGGGGGGGGGGGGGGGCGGGTATTATGTGATTTTATGGATTGTAAAAAATACCGGCCATTTCAAAAGTGTTATTGTTTACTCTTGTAGAACATTAATAATAACATACATACAAGTAGGACACATTAAATATACTTGGATCATCATAGAACTGAACTCCAGTTTCCTTGAGGCGACTGGACATAGTCTGGCTACATAATATTCAACACAATTATTTTTTTTGTGGGGGAGGGGGCCCCTTCAGCCCTTCGCCCCTGGCGAACAAAGCTGAGTCGCAGAAGAAATAATGCCATCATAAGCGAACTAGCGTGTCGGCTGCTATGTCGATGAACTCGGACGCTGATTAGCTTATAGTGTTGTCCACCATGTTGCAGCACTGTTGTAATGTAAACATTACACTCACGGTAATGCATTTCCCGTGCTATTAAATCAAGTTTTTGCGTGTTTAAAATAGTTGCAGCAGTCAAAACTTTATTTTATATAAGTGACAGTACTTACAATCTGTAATACAATAATTTGCGAGTGATATGTAACCAAAACCTTAAATATTTATTTCGTTTCAGCCTGTCTAACAGACGCTTGTCATAAGAATGCATTCTCAAAAGAAACGTGACATTAAAACAAATACTGAAACAACTTATTTTACTGAATCCAATGGAAAAAACAAATAAACTTACCGTCGTAAATTTCTACAGAACAATTGAATGCTGAACAATAGGTAGTCTCACAGGGCTTATTTTCTTTCGCGGAAATGAGATTAAAAACGTTTGTAAATGCTTGTAGCTTACAAATTACACATGTCTTCTATTAACTCTAAATTAATACACAAAGTGATCACAGCCCTGTAATATTACACGGAAAAACACTTTCACGAAGCTCGCATAAGCTGTACAAACGCAATCAGAACACGGCGCCTGACATAAACAAGCAGACGACCGAGTTCGCGAAGTGTCTATGAAGTTCGCTTCTGATACTACAGTTTGTTCTGTGGCTGAGTCGCACGAGACTCACATTAAGAACCCTGTATAGCAGGCGCTAAATGCCGCGTCTTGTTATGATTACCAAGAACCTCACGTCAGGTCAGTGGTTGCACAAGACAAGAGCCTCAGTGATTCTCCTCACCTGCCCTGAAGTGTGGCAAAGTATC
Organism: Medauroidea extradentata; assembly: GCA_003012365.1. Classification (NCBI taxonomy): domain Eukaryota; kingdom Metazoa; phylum Arthropoda; class Insecta; order Phasmatodea; family Phasmatidae; genus Medauroidea; species Medauroidea extradentata. The sequence goes on from PNEQ01113288.1 coordinate 2,590, forward strand.
GGGGGAATCGGGGTCTGTCTCCTTCAAGCCTGCCAGCCGTCACCAGCTCGCCAGGATGGTCCTGGGTCGAGACCTACGACGTGCCGCCGTCCGTCGATAGCCGACACAATCATCATCAGCCTCCGACATCATGCTAACGGTGAGGTCTAAAGTGTCCAAAGGGTCACCCATCATAGAGTAGAACAACGTAATGATTTAAACAGCCGCTCCCCTCCTATCTCAATTATGTAGTACAACCGTGTAGTATTTTGTAACTAAACTATGTAGAGTAAAGCCACCATAATATATAATTTAACCGTAACTCTCGCCCTTATCATAACCACATTACTAGTTTCAGTATAAAGTGACCACCTCTGACTACAGCCACCCAACCACTATAAATCATGTGTAAAACCTAGTAAAATATAAAGTTTGTAACAGCCTGAAGTACGGAAACAAGCAGGCAATAAGGGCTAGACTGCCTCGTGTGTCAACAGTCGTATCGACTTTATGTGCGGGACACGAAGACAACGTGCAGTGTTTTGCTCGTTGACTTTTTGCTATGGGATTTTAAGGCAATGATCCATCATTTGTACTGCTTTCACAGTAATTATTATTTCATTCCTAAACGAGAGCAGATATAGAAAAACTGTTGCACGATTTTGTTCAAAATTAGTTTTTTTATATAGCCCAATTTTTCAAGACCAAAAGTTGCATATATTTCGCTAATTAGTTTATTTTGAATGAGAATTTACTTAATTGCATAATTAGATGAAATCATTGAGCATTTTGTCTCGAAAATAAATAGCTAACATTGTATACACCGTTTCGAACAAAACTGTGCAGCAGGTTTTTATATTACTCTCGTTTAGCATTTAAAAAATAATTATTGTTAAAGAAGTAGAAATGATGGATCATGGCCTTAAGCGGTAAGGTAACCCTACTTTGTTATTTACGGAAAGTGTGTAGTAAAGTCCGGCGGGAGCTTCTCTAGTTTATTTTATGATCCCGATTTGTATTTATTACACGACAGCAGGTTGTGAAAGGAAATTTTTTTTTTTTGAGGTTCCCCGAAACCATTTTTCTAAGTATGATATATGCAAAACAAAAATAAAGAAGCATAATTTTTAAGGTATTTTCTATTCGTAAACAAAGATATCGAACACACGTTTAGTAGCATTTATTTAAAAAAAAAAAAAAAACGTTCTCCTGTTCATTCACCAACTGTATAGGACTCTTAATACAGTCGCGGTTTAGTGCGAAAATATTTTTGCGCCATTTGGTTCCATTGCCTTATGTGCACACCTGCAGCCCTGCTTCATGGTCAGTGATTGGATGGTCTTATCTATCAGTGGATCTAAAGGTGGTTATTAAAACTCACGAGGGTAGACTGGGTAAGACTGTGCAAACAGAAACCAGAGTAAAGTCTACCCGCCGCGCCAAACAACTTACGAGAACGGATTATTGATTTAGGAAGGAGGTTGTAGCAGATGAATGTCGCTATTTGATGCAAAAAAAAAAAATAAATCAACAGTACAAACAACCAAAACCACAACAAAATGGAACTGAATGCACTAATGTTTAAAATATCGAAGAAACAAGCACGAAACGAGTGCTAAAAGTATTGGAATTGAAATAACGTGAAAAACATGTGCTTCGAACGTTGCATCATTAAACATTTAACAACTTTTTTTTGTACCTATTTCCGTCATCTTAAAACCCTGAACGGCATTACATGCGTTCAGTAATATTGCATTGATTTTCAAAAAATTCCGGATCGATAAGTTCAAACTAACTGAATGAGTTGAAAAGCACTGACAAATGAGTAAATATTCAGATGTATGTGGTAATCGACAAAGCGTGGTCACGTGATTGAGGAAACCTATCCTACCCCAGCTGGTCAGTTTTTATAACCGCCACGACGGTAACAAGCAGTGTTGAGTGTAGTCGTACGTGATGGTAAATTTATATTTTCAGCTAATGCTTATATTTCCGCGTGTAACTGCTAACTACTGGAAATGTCTTACCTCTCTGGACACGCCACTTGATGTTTGAGCATGTAAGATAAATTGTGCAGTCGGTAGTTTGGTAAAAGAAGTTTATTAATTATATAACTCACAATGGTCTCGATTTCAGTTAATTTCATTTCAGTGTTGCTGTATTTAAATAGGGACGTACACGGAACTACAGTCTGCAATTCGCCACCAACCTTATAGAGTCTGTATCACGCAAGTTTTCCATATTTTGACAGTTCACTTCTGAGAAGTGTGCCTGGAAACAGGATTGCATAGATAGTGCTTTTCCAAGAAACCAGGTAGTTTTAAAACTCCAAACAATGAAACTGCCAGACACATTTCTTAGAAGAGAAATGTCAAAATATGGAAAAGTTACACGAGACATACCATAAGAACTATTGTTAATGTTGAGTTGTGTGCACGGTCGTAGAAGAACAGGTCTGGACACTCGCCTGGAAACTTGACCCCCTTGTTGTTTGGCTGTAGTTCACCAAGTTACCGAGAATATTGTGTTTTATTGGCGCTGATGTTACGGCGGTCGACTCAAACTCCGCCCACTTCCCTCCCATTACTATAAACAATTTATCAAAACTTTTTTTTTTTAATGTATGAAACATTTCCTTCGCTCACAATTTAAAATCATGGCTCCAGAAATCTTTATTTACTTTATAATGTTAACAATGGAACAAAGTAGTCGGAGTTTGAGTCTGACCGCCCGGATTACAGCGCCAAAAAGTACGACATTCTCGGTAACTTGACGAACTACAGCCAAACAACAAGGGGGTCAAGCAAAAAAAAAATACATTGTTAGATAGGCGAGTGTCCAGACCTGTTCTTCTACGACCGTGGTTGTGTGTAAGAACGGCTAGTGATATTTTGAAAGGTTAATAGTGCTCACGTTATCCCGAACGACGTATAGAGTGGGTGGTTGGCGAGCATGTCAGCACTTTCACCACGGCAAGAGAGCTGCATACTGGGAAAGTACCTCGGACATCCGTTACCTGAGCATCTATGCGGTACTGCAGGCCGTCCGCTCCCAGCATTGTTGCCACACGTGGTAACCAAACTGTCATGGTTTCTAGAACTTCAAGCGAGTGCTGCGATATAGAATGTCTGTCTGATTCATGCGCGTTCGAATACGAAGAGCTAAGGACGGCTTGCTAATGAAGAAACAGTAATTCTGTTTTTAACTTCATGGTAAACCTTCCCTATTTCGTTATACTAAGGCTTCGAACTCTGGTACCAGAAAAATGTTAAGGGGCCTCCCTACCTAAGCTTGAAATGCGTTGCAGCGAGTTGCGATTATTCTTTTTCTGACGAAACTACTAAAGGCGCATTATATTTATACAGGATGTCCCATAAGTCCGGTCTCATAGAACAAGTCGGATTCCGCATGTACAAAGCTATTCATGGCCATAAGTTAAATTATTTTCTGTTGTAATGGCACTTGGAGGTGAACACACTGCCGCCGTCGTACTTCGACACACTGCATCACTACTATAACGTACCATATTTGACCCATTTATATTTACCCTATGAGACCGTACTTATGGGACATACTGTATATCTACGAAAAGAACGCACACTTCAAACTATGTCGGTATAGTTTAAATAATTCGGTACATTTATTTAAAACACAATTTTCGGGCCCCTTTAATGGTCAAAAATGTGTTTTTCAGACTGCCTTAACAACCGGATTTGGAGAACACAACCATAGAAACAAGCGTTAGACTTTGAACTGTGCTGTCCACAAATAAAATATTGTGGTCACCACTTCAAGTCCCATAGGACTTCAGGTACTAATCAAGTCAGTAAGAGGGCAGACTCACTAACATCGGCAGGAATGCTAGTATTCAGATACGTATTCACAATGTTATATTTGTAGTAAATAATGTTTGACTACGTTATCCTCATACGGACAGTTTGTAGCGAGCGAGGCGGCGCAAGCGGAATGCTGGGACGGTTCTTTAATTAACAAAGGCCATGGCTGACTCCTCTCCCAGCTGCTGTTATTGTACCGAGTTGTGTCACCTTCTATAATGACCTCGTTGTCGACGAGATGTAAAGCTTACCTACCTTACATTAGCTGAAGCAACAACCTGTGCACCAGTACTAGTGCTTCTTATGTAACAATTCAACAATGGGAAATGTTACCTTCATAGAACTGGGCCTGGGCGAAACCAGGCTCCGACACAATGAAATATTAATTAACCACATACAAAAACCAATTACATTTATTATTTATTTACAAATCTTATCCAAACAATTTTCAACACAACATGTAACTCTTACTTGCTGCTTTTTCATAATCCAATGGTTACGATTTTTTTTGCTAGGTTTACTTTGAGAAAGTTTTTATTTGTTTGAGTTTTAGGGTAAGGTTTTTTGGTGCTATGTTTTTTGAGTTAGGATTTTGGGGCTAGGTTCATGTTAGGTATATGGCTTAGGATTTTTTTTTTTGTGTTTTGTGTTAGGTTTTACGAACTTGGTTTACTAAGTCTAGTTTATTGGGTTGGGATTTTTGGTTAGGTTTTCTTTTTTTGGTTGGTGTTTATGGTAAGTTCTGGGGTATGGGTTTTTCAGTTAGGTTTTATTTACTTGTTGTTTCGGATTATTTTTTAGGTTTCTGATTTTTGGATTTGGTATTAAAGTTAAGTCTAGATTTTTTGGGTTAGGTATATTTTTTCTACTATTTACAATTTTACAGAGTTTAAGAAGATACTATCAATCACAGTTTCTTTGTGATAAAAGTAATATCTTCGAACAGATATTTAGGTACGCAAAATCCCACGAATGCCTTAACTATGTGTTTTTTTTTAACATCCGTTTATTTTTTGTTATTCATGTGACTGTGTTTTTATTTTTTCGTCATATTTTCTTCCTTCTGTGTGAAGTGTAGGTTACTTCGAGCATTATAGACACTACGACCGAAGATAGAGAGACCGTTGGAGTCGTTCTTGTGATACCGACACTTAAATTGACGAATATTTCTGTAAAAAGAAAAAGCTACCATTTCGTAAATACTGCGGGAATTGTCTTTGCAAGCCTCGCGAGTGACCATCTATAAACTATTGAAAGTACGGTTTCACTTGCAGTTCTACTTAAATTACCAAAAACAAAAATGCTAAGGCGTTATTAAAAATTTAAAAGAATCTCGTTTTTGGTCGAAAATGGACAAGAATCGGTTCAAGTTACAGACGTATTGCAAAGAAACAATATACTCACCGCTATGTTGTGCCAAATAATAGCTGATCAAGGCTTTGTTATAACTTAACCACATGACAAGGAATATGGTAAGTATTTGTGTATATACACATTAATGTTTAATAATGTAGATATGCCGAGCCTGTGTGATAAGCCGTTCTTCGTCTGATCACAGTAGTAGTGATAAACATGTACAGTAGTACGGTTATCTTCGTGTATTGTGTAACTCTTATATGATGTGTACCTTATTATATATATTTTGATGATTTCTGGCACGTTCTTATTAACTCGGTTTCTTGTCTGTTTGTTTGTCTGTTCGGTAACATTGAGCTAAGGTCACGGCCGTAGAAGAACAGGTCTGGACACTCGCCTGGATATTTGACCCCCTTGTTGTTTGGCTGTATAAACATAGCTCTAAACTGGATGACAATGCTATATAGAGGAAAAATTGTGAAAAAAAAATTATATTATTCCGAGATTTAAAAAAATATAATATATCATGTTTTTAAAACATATAACTGCAAAATTTCACACTCACAATATTTACATCCCGAAATAAAAATATTAAAAAATTATTTACTTATAATCTTCATCACATTGTTGGAAATACTCTGTGTTTGTTGGTAGCACTTCTTAAGTAGCGTGTTTTGCTTGTTGTTGATATTTTCTCCTTATTTTATAAATTCATTTTTTAAAGTCGTATTATTGTACCAACAATAGGTGACAGACAGAGTCGAATCAGATTCTGAAAACAGTAATTGAATCCTTTCTTTCACTGTCATCAAACAAAAAATAAACTCCTCTTTCAGGGCCGTCTTTGCAGCTTGCGAGTGGAGTGACCGCGACTAAGGTTAATTCTACTACAAGTTAGAAAGATTAATGTTATAAGTTTGTCACAGGAAAAATTTCTGCCACTTCAGCGCTGCTATCAGTAGTGCACCGCCAAACTGACCAATCACGGAGCTTTCCTGAATTTTAAGTTACATTAAGTTGAAAATTTAAAACACGAAATCGGTTTCTTGGCACTTTAAAATTAAGTTAAATGACTTCTATAATTTCCTAGTTTATTTAAATTTCATTTTGCTACGGTTTAGTATTTATCAGGTACATAAGCGATTGAAGCGAAACTAGTGGCAGAAATTTCCTTGTGCCAAGCTCTCTCATGTTAAAACGTATTTTCTTTCTGACCTGTAGTAGAATTAACCTTACCGCCACGTACAGTATATCGTTTACGCTTGCCAACATTGCGACAACTAACATTAGGAAAACTGAAAAAAATGTTATGTTTCTAAAATAACACTTTGAACAGTGGTGTAAAAAGACACTGGAGCAGCCTGAAGCCTCTATGTAGACTGCTGACCAAACAAGACAGGATGTAAGAAGACTTGAGGAACGAATAAACACGTCTCATGTGCCGTGTTTAATAACGAAGTCATAGAGAGAGCTCGACTCGGAAATGAGTTGACAAACATAAAAGTCATGAGATGTTAGGCCTACAGCGTTTACCAACCGTGATAGAACAGAGTACGCGAGATAAAAAAGAATAGCCAGCCTTCTAACATCTTTGTAGCCAGCATTTCAACATTTGTGCAATCTCAAGTAGAAGATTAATACGTACATGTTGTTCTGTCTTAGATTAATTCGACTACAGGTTAGGCCAGGGAGCACATTATAAGAGTCGCTATAGGTAATTCAACATTACGCAACGAGAAACTAATTTTTGTCGAAGACGTCCGAAGTTGCCAAAAAAAACTCTAAAAAGACAACATTACAGCACGAAATTTAATAAAATTTTGATTCGTAGTTCTGTATTATCTTCATAATATTATTTTTGTTGATACGTGTCACTCTTAATAATTCAAAGTAAAACTAGCTGTTTGTTAATTGAGTGGAGTTTTATTGCAAACGTTATTACAGATGCATAATTCCTGTGCATTTATTATTGCAGTAAAGCATTTTTTATGCGTAAATGTTACTGTGGATGTCTTCAACTTCGGCAATCTTCGGTAAGTATTCGTTTGTTCTATTCGAGTAAGGTTATTTATACTACAGATTAGATAGAGGATGTGTTTTGTTATGGGCGTGCTTGCCACAGGGCAGTGTTTGGCCGCTAGTTTCACTGCTGTCGCTATGAGGTTCTAACAAAATAAGAAACCATAATAAAATTAATTTTAACTAGGCTTGGAATACAGATAGGTCATTTAATTTAATTTTGAAGTGAGAAATAAACCAATTTTGGCTTTTAAATTATCAACATAGGGTAACTTTGAATTCACGAAAGCTCTGTGATTGGTCAGCTCAGTTTACCCCTCTTACAACACTAACGCAACAAGCGGCAGCAATTGTCCCCCGCCAAACTTTAGATCTTTCTTGTGTAGAAGAATGAACTTTATTGTAAACCCACCTTTAGACTTCTCCTGGCCCGTGAACTGTGATGTAACGTGATAAGTTTGTTCTTTTTTTACGCGATAATGACACACATATTCCCAATACGTATGTCCATCTAAATAACACGTACTTAAACTTAAAACTAAGCTTTTATTTATATTTTTTAAATTTGATGCGCTTATCATAAACATGTTTATCGGACTCTCGAAATTATAGGCTCTGCAAACTTTTTTTTTTTACTGCTGCTGCATAGGAAAAATCACAGTTATAATTCGTGAAAAAAAAAAAACATAAGCTTTGTTTGACTTACTTGTCATAAGTACCATTACAGCGTCACCGAGTAGAATAAAAAAACTACGAGAACACTGTGCGCCTATTTTAAGATATTATTACTAGATATGAGAATAATTTGCGGGTTCACTGACCTATGTAGGCTGGCCTCCAAGAATGTGTGTACTCAAGTAGACAACAGCTGTTCATTGGCTGCTCGCTGACAAAGTGAAAAGGACAAGCATTTAGATACAAAGTTATTTTAGGCTCGTAGACTTCAAGGTGGTATCAAATAAGTTAACGGCCAATTATGAAAGTAGCACGAAGTTACAGTTGATGGAATTATAGCTTGTGTCTGAAAGAAAGCGCGAATTTTTCTCGTCTCTAATTATTTATAACGTCGTACCATCGTCGCCTCAGATCACATTCCGTTTGCTGCTAAGATGGCTGACGAGCAATAGGCCAAGTGGAACATGTTCAGTACCGAGTGAGCTCAGTAGTTGATAGGGTCCCTGAAAAATTCGCGTTTTCTTTCCAACATAAGCTATAATTACAGCAACTGCACGTTCGTGTCACAATCGCAATTGGCCCTTGACTTATTTGACATCTTTAACACTTGGAATGAATGTGCGTAATGAAAAGAAATGTAACTATGTCTCTGTTAAAATATTTTCAAATAAATCTTACCTAACTCATAGTCAGGCAGAAATGAAGAACAATGCAGCATGATTAGTGACATGAGATCTTATGGAAGAGCATTGAAAGAACGTTAGACGCGTGTCCTACAAAAATCTTTAAAGTGTATTTTCTCGTGACTGAAAATGGCGGAAATGGGTGGCATGAACATCTTGATGCAGAATATTTTAAAAGCTATATAGACGTGTACAACATCCCTTTATATTCAGTATGACACCATGAAATTATAGGTAAGACCACTAATTTAAAGTGAAAATAATGTTGCAACAACTAGTTTCAATGTCTTACATGCACATCTTGAGGTTTACTTCATAGTCGGTGATTGGCTGGTCTTAACTCCCAACTCTCGGTGTTCTACATACAAAACATAATCTCATAATGTCGCAATAGCCTTGTTCTTTTATTTATTTATTTATTTATTTATTTATTTATTGCCTCCATATTTTCCAGAATATACTGGAAAGGAGTTGTCAAAAATATATACACAGGTCATAAACAAACAAACATATAACATGATCACAATTACAAATAAACACAACCTGGAGAGAGGTCGTCAGTGTACAGCATATTTACCAAAACATTGCAACATTGACAATATAATACA
>PNEQ01113289.1:0-11746 GCA_003012365.1 Medauroidea extradentata
ACATTGCATTTACGTAGTTCTAAATTACTTATTCAGTTTGTCAATTACTTAGGTCAGTTTATACTAAAATGATTTTCTGTAGGTACACTAACGTCCAAACGTTATCCTACACAGGTTTCCCAGATAAACTCACCTGGGTCTATAGTCTTAAGGGAGGACCTTGTAAAAGATACTCTGCCAGAACCACTTACAGATCTCCTAGAGAGGACAAAGGAAAACCTGGCCTGCAAACAAGAGAAGGTAGTTGCAGAACTCTTAATGAAGAATCAACATGCCTTTTCACATGGTTCACATGATCTTGGTAGGACATCTGTGGTATGCCACCATATTGATACAGGAGAGGCCACCCCTGTCAATCAACCTTCCCCCCTCCCCGATGACTACCTCTTGCTTCACATAAGGTGGTTGATGACATTTTGAAGGAAATTAAGGATCTAGATGTGATAGAACCATCGATCAGCCCATGTTCATCTCCGGTTGAGTTGGTCTAGAAGATGGCTCAACACGATTTTCTGTGTATTACCAGTAGCTGAACTATGTGACCAGGAAAGACACGAACCCACTTCCTCGGATAGATGAAACTCTGCATAGCCTGGCTGGATCTCAAGTGTTCTCAACCTTGGAAATTAAAAGTGGTTACTGGTAATGTGAAGAGGCCCCAAAGGATAGAGAGAAGACTGCCTTTTCTGTACAAGGGAAAGGAACTTGGCAATCAAGTAATGCCTTTAGGACTATGCAATGCTCCGGCAACATTTGAACGATTTTCGGATATTTGTCAGGTTTCTTTAGATATGGCATTGTTGTTACAGGGTAAACATTCGAAGAACACCTTACACATCTTGATTCAGTGCTTCAGAGGATAACAGCAGCTAATTTGAAGCTAGTTCACAAAAAGTTTAATCTGTTTAATAGGAAAGGGAAATTTCTAGGATATTTAGCATTGGCTGAAAGTTTATAAACAGATCCAGAGAAGACAAAAGCAATTAGAGATTAGTGCGGCCATCTGATCGTACACAAGTATGAAGTTTCCTTCGGCTGTGTGCTTATTATCGGCGGTTGGTGCATGGGTTTGCCACAACAGCAAAGCCATCATACGAGTTAACTGAGGCTAAAAGAAATTTTTTCGGGACCACCGAATGTGAATCCTCATTCAGAAAATTAAAGGAAATTTTGGTTTCACCTCCTGTCCTATGTTATCCTAGCAGTGATGGCGAGTTCATTTTAGACACAGATGCGAGAGATGTGGGAATGGTGTTATGTTGTCACAGATCCAGAATGGGAAAGAGAGGCAGTTAAAGAATTTCAACAAAGTGTTACATAAGGCCGAAATAAATTACTGTGTAACTCGCAGGGAGCTTCTGGCAATGACCACGTCTATTTCACATGTTCACCATATATGGAAGGCATTTTATTCTACAAACATATAATGCATCGTTACATTGGTTACTGAACTTTAAAAACCCAGAAGGACAGATAGCTAGGTGGATACAGCACCTCTGTGAGTATGATTTTGAAATACAGCACAGACCTGGTCGCTTACGTAACAATGCTGAAACACTGTCCAGGAGGCCATGCGAGCCAATGTACTTTCATTGTGATTGCCAAAAAGGGAAGACTGGGAAGACACCAACTGCTCGGAGAGTTCACAACTGACAATGAACATTCTCCTTGGAGTGTTGATAAGACTGGCGAATATCAGAGAAAGGACTCTGCTCTTAGGCCAATACTAGAATGGAAGGAAAAGTGCCAGCACCCAGAGTGGGCTGGGTTATCTTGGCATCGTACTACAACTAAGGCATACTGGGCACAATGAGATTCGCTAGCTCTGAGAAATGGTGTGCTGTACCGGAAATGGGAAAGTGCATATGGCAAAAAAAAACATGCCTACAGCTGGTACTCCCAGAAATTAGAGTTCCAGAGTTGCTGAAGGAACATTATAGTTCAGCAGCTGGAGGATATTTGGAATTAGTAAGTCTCTCATCAAAGTTAGGTTGCGTTACTTTTGGCTACATTGCAGGGATTATGTCGAGACATGGTGCAGAACATGTGATGCTTGTACAGCAAGAAAAGAACCATGAACTAGAAGACATGGTCATCTTCAGAAGTACATTGTTGAAGCCCAATTCGAAAGGATGGCAGTAGATATTTTGGGTCCCTTGCCAGTGACTGAGAGGAAGAATCTGTACCTACTGGTGGCTCAAGACTACCTACTTCACCAAGTGGCTTGAAGTCATACCAATACCCAGTACTTTGGCCGATGCTTTAGCAGAGCATGTACTCTTAAGGTTTGGAGTAGGCTACCACTCCAACTTCACTCCGACAAGGGCCGTAACTTCGAAGCCAAGTTATTCCAGGTGGTGACCAAAATTCTGGGAATGAAGAAGAGATGGACTACTCCTTTGCATCCTCAGTCGGATGGGATGGTCGAGAGGCTAAACCACATCTTGGAACAGTATATGTTGTCATATAACGATCTATTGAACATTACCGTTACATGCCAAATGAGTTTATATAATTTGAAACCCAGCAAAGTTTTCAGTTAATGTAATTACTTTATTGTATACTCCATGTGTCTGAGTGCATTATGTATTTTATTCATTTATTTATTTATTCTCTTAGCACAGCAAGCCCTACTATGTGTATGCTTGCTCTGAGGTATTTTATCATAATATTTGTTCTATGCAGTTTTTTTAAGAGATTGGTAATGGTGTCAAGTGAATGTTGTCGGGCACGAGGAAGGTTGTCGGGATATAGCCGTGAACAATATGAGAAGGCTGATGAAAACATTTGAAGATGTGCAGTAGGTGAATATACAAATATTAATGCTTGTATGGACCAATAAAGTTTGACAGCTTACGTGTGTAACTAGGAGACCTGTAGTTAGATAATACCTATAGTGTACCTTGAAATAGTCTCCCTACCATTTTAATACTTTCAGCATTATACTGAACTAGCCGGGAAATGGTCGAATTTAGTTTGGAAGGAATGTTACATGACAATTATCACAGTAAGGCACATTACATTTTAAATCATTTGATCACGTTAAATTGTATAGTTGAATCTGAAGTCCACGTTAGTCAGTAATTAAATATTTATAAATTTTTGCATGTAATTCTTCCTGGTATCCAACCTTCTACTAAAATTAATACTATGCAATGGAGCCGTGAACTAATTACAGTAAACTTCTAGTAAATACGTAGTTGCTTAGCATTAGTTATTATTAGTAGTCATGTGTTCAAACAAACATCACAACACTCATGCTACTTACACACTACCGCATTTTCTGTAAGGGTATCCTGGATCATCAGTTAAAAGGTAAAAAAACTAGATGAGATGAGTCTATGCTTACGATGTCCATTTTTGCGGCAGACAATCAAAAGGTTTGGGACTTCAAGGTACCCCTCCCTGTTTCTCCTTGAATATCGATAAGCTATCCATGAATCCCCAAGGGTAACACCTTCGAAGATGCTTTTAGGGCGAGAGCTTCGCCTTCCAAGTGATCTACTGTTTGGGTGGCCAGCAGAAGAAGATGAGCCTGCTTCACAGACAGTGTATGCTGATGAACTGCATCGGAAACTGGGCACAGTCCACAACTTTGCTCGGCAACATTTAACGGTCAACAGTGACCGGATGAAAACGAGGTATGACTGGAAAGTACCTGAAGAGACATTTCAAGAAAGGCAGCTTATGTGGTTGTATAACACACAGCGACGAAAAGGATACTGTCCGAAACTACAGAAATGCTGGAAAGGCCATCACCAGATTGTCAAGAAGATAATTGACATGGTCTTCCTGACTGTTTGCAAGGGCTCTCGGACAAGAAAACCCAAGGTTGTACACATTGACAGACTGGCCCTCTATGATGGAACAGAGTCTGTTGTATCTGCTAGGAAAGAACAGATTTAAGTAGGGGGCAGTGTTGCGAGCCGCGACTATCTGGCTGAGCGGTGAAAGAGGATACAGTGACGGCAGTACTAAGAGACACCCGTGGCACCGCGAAAATTGGAGAGCAGTGTTAGCTGATATAGAAGCGGCAAGATAAAAGAGGTTCGGCATACATTGTGCCGCTAATGTACTGCGGCGGCCACCTGCATACCAATATCGGGCAGCAGAAGAAGATATCATCATAGTATTCCTGTTAGTGCTCTATTTTGTGGAGTGGTACTGGACCCTGATGTGACATCCTTCCAGGATGTTTGAGATAATAGACTTGCCGAGAGAATTCGAGACTTTGGAGCAAGGATTTAAAAGAGAGCTGTGGCAGAGGCAAGAGAGTTTTTGGCTGGCAGGTTCCTGGTGCGAGTTAAAGTGTTAGTGATGAATGGCGAGAAGTATTGGGTTGCGACAAGTATTCGAGGGCGTCCGGCGAGGTTGATTATGGCAAGTAGAGTGACGAAGGTGTTCTTGGGCTATAAGAGGTTCGTCGGTGCACGTGCATTGGGTCAACCATTGTGAGTGATTAGAAAGAATTTCCATGTATAGAGAGCTTTTATAGATTTATTAATTAGATTTTATACCATTTATGTAAATAGTAGTTATTCGTTTTGTTTGGTATCTTTTTAATTGTGATTAATCGTTATCGACATAATATGTTTTTGTACAGATTGTTATAAATAAATTAGGTTAGCTTTATTTGTTTTCTTTCTTTTCATCAAAGATCTACATCACCAAACGTACCTAGTCCCGACTTGTATCAGAATGTATATCTGTACCTCGAGGCATAAGAATGACCAATTTTTGTCAAAATTTTACCATAAACATGACCACAGTTTTAAGTATTCTGTAGTGGCATACAACATATAGTCATTGTTGTGTCAAAAACTTTGTTTTTGGACTACAAACAGCTTGATTCACCAGTGAATAAGGCTCTTCAAACGGCTCTCCTGAAAAATATTAATGTTGTGACATAGTGTCTTATGCCTCCAAGGTACACACACACATATGTATATATATATAAGCAGTCACCCGCGGTTTTGCTTGCGAGCATTATTCGTAACTGATAATATATACTTTAATTGAAAAACCACTTTGTGCACAAGATTGGTACTTCAGTCATCAAGTGTTAGAATGTCGAAGCGGCTAGTTGAACTAATTCTGCAGTAGGATAAGTAGCTATAGTTGTCCACGCGAAAGCAGTCTTACGTTTGTCCGTGCCACTAACAGCGACTTCGCCTGTGCCTAGTTTATAGCCCTGCCAATTTGACGTTGTGGGGTAGTTACTGACACCTGAGATAAGAGGTTAATCGAATGAAAAACATCAGATTTACCCTGTGCACAACCATTGGTGACGGTGCCCTCAATTATATATTTTTAAAATATCCACTTAAACTTTATTGCCATTACTAAGTTTCAGTGGGTAAAGGTTTCACGGAAACGTATTTAGTGTCCCAAACTTGAGATTAGTCAGATGATATATCGTCGGTGTACTGCCAAAAGTGACCAAGTCAAAATGAGATAAAGTGACAAAAATGCTAGGAATGTGTATATGTTGTTCACGAACAATTGCCCAAGTTTAAAGTCTATTCGTCGTTTCGTAGTGTTGTGTCACAGTATATTAACATAACACATTTTTGTTAATATCTACAATTTAATAGTATTTTTTAACAAAATAACATTTAGGGCCTATGCTTTAATCCCGTTTTGCAGCATGACGAAACGTCAGCTGATGTTGTAGAGGAACCTAAGTGGAAAGCGAACTGCATTTTTACCTCTTTTAAAAGACTACATTTAAATTGCACTAATTCGATCCCCCTTTGTAGTTTTTGTGTGTCTAAATTGAACGTTCACACGCAGTTTTTAACGGAATACAAGCCCAGAACCTCCCGGAATTTAGACCTGAGTAACAAACAACTGCGTCACGTAACGTCGAAATAAGTCATGAAAATAAAATTTAATTTAAAAAAATAAAATATTTGTGAATGGGGGCTCATAGAGGTTGTACAACACCACGTCTCAATAGGTTACTGTAGAGTGAAACATGAACTGGGACGTCAAAATACATCTGCGTCGTTCAACTTACACCCCGACCTCGTCTTGCGACCTCGCGACATGTCCTTCTCTCACGTTTCCTACAATGTTCTATATAGCCGCAAAATTCCTAACGTAAGTTGTTAATTCCATGTAGCACACAGTTTTCTTGCCCTGCTCGATTTTCAAAAAAACATATTTCGGTGGCTTCACTTGCATAGACAAATTTTATATGACTGAATAATTTTATAAATTGTCTATAATAACTCTCTGCTCTAGTTATCAGAATCGTTATTAAATTTAAATAATTTATCCTTTTTCCAGATTAAATAAAATGAAATTATATTAACTCAACATAAATATACATAAATGAACTGTTCGTGCGCGAAGTCTCTATTAATAAAATAAGTTATAGCTGTCTTTATACAATATGATATATTAACAACACAAATTAACTGTAACATGACAAGGAATTTTGGTTTTAAAAAATTACTGGAATATTTATTTCTGACAGAAGTGCACCAACCAATATTTGTGCTAATTAAAGAATAGCCGGTTTAGTGAAGTGAGATATGTGGAATAACATATAAAAAAGCATCGATATACCACAAAGTCTGTAGTTTATGATTTCGTTGCATGTGTTGTGTCGTCCTAATTGTTTTTCTCACATTCCTGAAACCTACGTTTCAAAATTGGTTGTTTCCAACAAACGCAGAAAATATATTAAGAGCTTGTCAGTATTTGCATCCTTTTCTTTTTATAGGTGATATGTTATTGCATTTTAATAGTCATCTCTTTAATATACGGTAATGGTTAGTCTGAAGTAGAATTTCGTTTCGTCCCACGTTTGTTATTACATGGTGTAGATAAATAAATTACGTGAGATGTAGGTCTTGGCATTCGTTTAAATACAGTAGAACTTCATATCGAGTCGATGGGACAGTAACCGAGATACAAACCAACAAGCGTGTCTAATTCCGGTGATACGCCTACTTCATGTAAGGAACAAGAGCATAGAACTCGCGAAGAACGCAAGGGCAAGCGGGCAAAGGTTCAGTCGAATTTAGATACAGCCTTGGTGGAGATCTGGACTGGAACAATGAATGAGCTTTCCTTTCCTCGCACTGTGCTTTCCAAACAGGTTGGTGATAACGGCACAGCACATTAGGTTAACTACCTGCCATTGTGTGTTCCGGTGCTTGTAAGAGGAGAGGCAGTGGTATGAGGGATGACTGGGTTTCTTGCTGACACGTTCTCCTGAAAACTGACATTCGGTAGACAATTTTTGCGACGAGTGGTTGGAACGACGCATACTATCCGCCCTGCAAAATCGTTACCTATCTCGGAGCTCTGGCGCGAGCAAAGACTGGCATGTCAAATTATGTTCTGTGGGGCTTACTGCCTATTTAACGTACACATATGTAACCACTGACATTTTCGTTCATTTCGGTAAGGCCCACATTGCTACATTTTTTTTTTCAGCGTCTTAAATACTCTGTAAATAATTATTTCTTTTTATTTTAATATCAACAAACACTCGAAAACATTCTCTCATGATTTTGCCTTTCATTTTTATTCTTGTAGCAATGAGCTCCAGCTCCTCTCCTCAGTGCAAAATTAAATTTTCCTACAAAAGCGATATAATTAAAAATGACTGAACACAGCCGAATATAACTTAAATTGTAAATTCATTTTAACCTCAGGTAGGTAGAAATGGCTACACAATTAGGTCAGTGAAAAATCTGTATCATCGTTCGTTGCACCCATATGCCGGAATTTCATGTGTACATGGTCAGCAGTTTTTCAGATGATAATATTATAGTTCGAAGGGAGCGTTATTAGCTAGACTGGAATAAATCAAAGCAGTTTTGTTATGTGCGTAGTTTCTTAACATTGATTAAATTCCACGGACTTATAAAATATGTTTTCTTCCCGTTAATTTTAACACTTCAGAATACTTTCTTTAAAATATTGTTCCCTAACAGACTAGAAACGTGCTTAAAGCTCATTAGTTGTCGCATTCAGATGTCTGATATATAAGGTTTTATCGTTGCTGACCTAAAGATGAACTTTCAAAATACACGCGTAACAAAATGGCGCCCAGAAATGTACTGAAAAACCAAACATTATGCATACTCTTGTGTTAAATAACAGATCTATGAAATGGGGACCTCTAAGTGTTCACCCCAATCTATTCCGCTACTATCTAGACCATTGTCATGAAGCCATGTTAGTAGTATTCTATTTACATTTTGATAAGTGTTTACCAATCAACTAATAATTATTTACTGTTTCATTAATCGTTATAAGGAATTGTAAGTTACTGGCTACCTTCTGAACCATGTAAAATGAGTTATCTTTAAGGTCACATGAAAGCATCTCTTCACCAAGTCATGTGCTAAATTAATCGTCTTGTTTAGTCTGTTATATTTGTAAGGGTATGTTTTGGGTAGGGGATAGGTTTTGGGTAGGAGGTAGGTGTAGGTTGAAGATATAGGTAGGCGAAGGGGTAGGGGACTGTAGTATGGAAGTGGGTGGTAGGAGGTTGGTGACAGAGGTTAAGGTAACCGGGTCTCAAAGATGGGTGGTGGTGTTAAACTGAACGGTTACACAAAAATAACTCGCAGGGTAGTCCAATAATTTTAAACATAGTTAGTATTAGAACACGTTCTAAGGAAAATGTTGTTTGAAAATATTTTAACAACATTACATTCTCAACAATTTAAGCCATGTTGCAGCTCTCTACGGTTAATAGTTCCAGACATACAAAACTTAAATAATAATAATAATAATAATAATAATAATAATAATAATAATAATTGAAAAATTTTCATAAAAGTGAACGGTTTTAGTTTTGTTCGAGTTTGGAGTCACATAAAGGGAAATATTCTCATCCTACGAGGAAAGTGAAGTTGAAACAATGTGTAGTTATTTTAATTAGCTTTAATTTAAGCACATAACGGTGGCTTTGGACCTACTAGTTTTCCCATTGTGTAAAAAAAAATTGAAAATTACATTTCACTAGAAAAAAATGGTAATAATTCCCGTGATGATTTGTGAGAATTTTAATGAATAAAAACCATTACTCAATTTATAAGGAATGAAGTATGTAGTTAATGAAATACTTTGATTAAATATGACATTAATGGTAGTATTCGCAGTAAAAAAAGTGCGATTTCAACATTTTGTCCGCTTTGAGGGTTTTTGTACCCTCCGTCTGCATTTCTCCAGAGAGTGGATTGTCCAGGTCATTTTCGTCATCTGTTTTGTCATCAGCCTGGATGACAGGAACATTTAGGAATTATTTGTCCACAAAGTTTGCACATAGCAGAGCTTAAGCCCTGTTTTGTGGCAAGTGGAGCCCCCAGCGCACTATTCTTGCACCTACAGTAAATAAATTCGAGGCGTATTTGTGGAGCCACATCCCTTTTTTGTAATGATTTGGGTTAACCGCTGCTGAATTCTCGTCCAACCCCCATTTTAAGCTTCTTTTACCACCCCAACCACTTTTGCATTTGGTGGTAGGTGCGGTAGACACAATATATGGCAACATTTTACGTTAGGGTAAACGAGCCAAGTTAACATTCGCATGATCTGCTGCCTTGACGAGAAGAAGGTGTCGTAGACCACGTAGAGAGTTGTGGATGTCTTTTCCTTATTCGGAGTAACGAGTCACTTTTCTCCAGCTCTGGCAATAACCTCGTGTCTAGCATCTGGTCGTAGAAAAACTGTAGCTGAATCTACCAGATTGTGATCCTTTCAGAGAAGGCTCAATAATTTGGTTTTCCCTTGACAAACAAGGGTAGAGATGATGTCGGACCCACTGAATGCGAGTAAAACAATTTCTAATCCAGAGCAGAATCCCAATTCTCTTCGATTGAATGAAACGGTGGAAAACTGCGCGCAACCTGACTCACCTCTGCCACTTTTCTGGAAGTAGACATTATCGACGGTCGAGCCTAAGCCACTATCCTATTATCAGTGTGCTCTGAAGGGACGTATTTGTCTCGAGTATGGTTATCACAATATCAAAATCTGCATCTTCTAAATGTCTTTCACTCTCAATGCCCTGATTTTCACATTCACGAATTTGTCTGTACCGAGGTACCTGAAAATGCAGATTCTTCGTCATAATACGTAGACGCATTGCCCTGTTTACACCCAGAAAGTGTTGCTGACGCCATGTTTTGTACAAATGATGACCTTACGACAGCTAGGCATAGGCCGTGTTGAGTTCTAGGCGCTATAGGGTACAGTTCACTTAGTAGGGGCATTCTTGTTTACTTAAATATATTGGGGTTTAAAAATAGGAACTACTTTACACAACCGCAAGTTAATTTTCGTGATCGTATTATATCAGCTAACAGTGTCTAAAAAAATCAGTTGGATGAGTGCAAAAAGTCATCCAACTATTCATGCAACCTAAAATTTGCTTACAAAGTTTACAAAGAATACTTTAGAGAAGACTCACGTTAGGTTCTTACACGAGATAGAAAAATTTTTCTTAACTTTGGTGGTTTGACACAGTGTTTTAGTTGAAATAAGCTTATCGTTATTTCATTTATATGAATGAAATACATTAGATGCAATTCCTTCTTCAAAGTATTTTAATCTTTGTCTATTAAAATTTCAGCAAATCATCACAGGAATTATTTACATTTTTTTCTTGTAAAATGTGATAGGTCTAGCGATATAATTATGTACAAAAATTAAAGCTAAATAAATGTTATACATATTATTTCTCATGACTTAGGGTAAGCAGTTTTCGAATTATTTGACCCGAAAATCGACTAAAACCACAATTTTTCACATTTTATTTAAATGTCAATTATTTAAAACATTGTATCTCGGAAACTATTATACTAATAGAGCAGCAAACTTGGATTTATATTACAGCTACTTGTCCTAATAATATGTAAAAAATTTAAAAACATGAAGTTACAACTCTCTTTCCATGTCTACCCAAAAAAATAGATTTGGTGAATGACAAAATCAATGATTAAGATGTTTTACTTTTATGGTGTGACATGTGTTTCGTAGTGTTTGGGTTATAACATTTCACGTAACTAAATCCACAACGAGACGATGCATATTGTTTTTAAAAGAAAATTCTAAACTTTTCGAAACAATAATTTTTGTTTTATCTGTAACTGTTTGCGGTTACCACATTTGAATTAGTCAGTTGTTTGTGTAACCGGAGATTAATATGTTTTGAATTAACAAAGCATTAAAATATATTAGCACTTATAAGACGTGATAAAGGTCCTCTCTTCGACTGCCGGTGAACACACGACTTAAATATGTCGCACAGCTTTCTACCACTTCCACCTTCACTTGGCCACTAGGCCAGTCAATCTATACTTTAAAAAATTTAACATATATTTAAATAAAATACAATTTGATGACAAACAACGACATTACTTAATAGTGCACAAACAATAAAATACCAGCATTTTTTTCAAAGAAATGAAACTTTAAATTATATGTTCAGTGTTGTGTGTTGTTGTATTACTCCCACTATATTCACTTTATAGACAAAGTGACAACACATTTGTAACTTTATTTTTAAAAAGTTAACACGGGAGACGGACACTTCTACGAATTCGTCTCTTCACAGAACGTTTCCCCTACGCTTCCCCTTACTCCCTCCACGAACCCGTGGGCCCACCTCCTCTGAAGTACAGTGTTTGCTCATTGGCTGCCCCCCTTCGCTTCAAAAAATCCCTCCTTTCCTTAGAAGATGCCTGAAAGAGTGTCGTGCCGCGTAAACTGGTACCAG
>PNEQ01113294.1:0-10397 GCA_003012365.1 Medauroidea extradentata
CTTCACTTGAACGAAACTGTGACGTACGTATTTAACCTCCAGCCAACTACATAACCACTGCTTCATCTGCCTGTTAAGATAGCCACAGGTTAAAGTGTCAGTCACACGTTAGCCAGAGGTGGTAAAACCAAATTTTCGATTTAACCTCCAGCTAAGACTGACTTGAAGTTTAGCCGAAGGTGGTAAAACCGGCCCTTACTCCTACAGTAAATAGGGCCTAACTGAGGGTAGTTGAGGTTGGTTGCAGGTTTTAAAACATTCTCCTCTGTTGTAGGTCCATGGGAAGTGTAGTTTTTTTTAAGGGGGGTGTTGAGGAGAGTACTGTAAAATTTTTGTCTTCAAGAAATTATTATTATAGTTATTATAGACACAATTTCTTATAAATGAAAACAGTTCCATTGTGCAATTTAATATAACGGTTATGGAAGTTTTCAACGTTGTTGTAAAATTATTTCGACTTTCTTCCCCCCCTCCCTTTTTATAGTTCCACGGGATACGAGAAATGAACACAGTTTTGTTGAAACAGTAGTATAGCAGCTGATGGCCGGGGCGACACTGTGGAAAGCCGTGCCAAGCGGACTGGAAGTCCTCCTGACAACGGCCGGTCAGAGCGCCTTCTTACGACGTTGAAGCAAGAGTGGGGGAGGGAGGACTGTTGTTGGCCTGCTGCAGCAGAGAGCAGGAAGCGACGGATGCTGCCTGCCTAGCACAGCGGTGAGACTTGTTGCTGGCCAGCTGGTCCTCTACTACCAGTCCCGCCAACATCGTCCCCCCCTCCCGGGCGTTATTTCTCAAAACACTCGGCCAGCTGGTACCTACTGCACGTCCTGAGAACATTACGCCGTGCTTCACCTGGCCTCTTTTACACTGCGGTTGCCGACAACGCTGTCTGTTCACTACCAGCCAGCTGGACTGTAGCGTATCCTGAAAACTTTGCGGTTGTATGCCAGCTATCCTATTCTGCCTACCTCGTAGATATTGCAGTTACCGATAAGGCGGTCCGTTCAAAAATTATCCTTAAATCATTGCGTTTATTGATCTTGTGTTTTTTTAAATCCTGAAAACAGAAGCTACCAGGCAGCTAGCCTGTTATACACATCCGAAAACACTGAAGTTATTAGTTAGTGGCCTGTTCCATGTATCTTAAAGACATTGCTGTTATAAGCCGGCTGTCCTGTTCTATATATCTTAAGACATTGCTGTTTTAAGCCGGCTGCCCTGTTCTATATTATAATTATATACCAAAAACACTTAGATTATCAACTAGGTGATCAAGTTCATTTATCCTAAAAATCGTTACTATTACAAGATAGCTTACTTGTTCTACCCAAGAGTAGTCTTTGTGTTCTGCCTATCCCGGAAACATTCGGTTACCAGCCAACTGGTATCTTCTACGTATCCTGAAAACATTGTAGTTATCGCCTAGGTGGCCTGTTCCATGCATCCTGAAAACACCACGGTCCTAAGGCAGCTGTCCTGTTCTACCCATCCCAAAAACATGTGTTGACCTCTTCTACTGAGCATAAAACATTGCGGCTTTCGAAAAATTGGTATGTTCTACTTATAGAAAACATTGTGGATACCAGACAGTCTGTCTAAAAACTTGGCCGTTGTCAACCAGCTAAGCTATTATACCGATCACAAGTCTACGAGCTGATATTTTCAACTAATTTATAAAAATGTGCTACCTGTCAGCTGGATGGTTTCATTCAAGGAGAAGATTGTTCACTGCAATGTGAGAACCGATTCATTTTTCTTTTGTTAATTTTAATGAATTAATGTCGGTTTTTGTGCGTTGATGCAGCGAAGGAATTTCTCACGTCATATTGAGCGGGTGAAGTGGCGCAGTGATGATTTCACTACAATTGCATTCGGGAGGACCCTGGTTCGATATCCGGTTCGGTCATCTTGATTTTGGTTTTCAGTTGTTTGCCGAAACCACTCCAGGCGAGTTCTGGGATTGTTATCAACTGAAGTCCAAACATTTTCGTCTGTTCGAGCTAATGGTTCATCTATAATCTCGCTGTCGCTGACGCAGTAACCCACTTCCTACCTACAAACTATTCGTGGTAAAGGGAGCGTTTTTGAAGCACTGATTATTTTTTACCTTCACTTGTTAACTTAAACATAGTGCTGTAAGCAATTAACACTGTGTACGGATTTCACTGCATTCAAAAGTAGGCTAATAATTCTGAACAAGACAGTCCCCAAAGTGCTTACTTTTTATTGTAACTATAGTTCTTTAGCGACGCACGCAATTACTTTCAGCATTTTAGAGACCATGCTAACTTATTTTACAGTATGCGTGCATGTGTTTGAAAAAAAAATTCAGATGTAATAATTATTTCCGACAAAGCGTACATTATCTTTAGACTTAATAAATTTGAATATATAAGCTTTAATCAGAAGCAAAACTTGAGAATATCTCCGCGTTTGTGTTTCAACCAAGCTTTATTTATTTCTTTTTTAATTTTTTTTAACGGTGTTTTCTGCCTACCTGCCTGGTAAAGGCTCAGAAGTGATATGTGTGTGTATATATATGTAAGGGCGACCTTGAAGCGTATATTAAATGTCGAATCGCCTCAACGAGCCAAGTGCTGAACAAGTGTACAAGATTACCGCCGATCCGTTGTTACTATGGGGCCATGGGGCTTTAAAGCGGTGATGTAATTTTATTGGTGGAAAGTCTGTAGCATATTAAGCGATTGTTTGAGTTTTGCGTACATCTGGTTGGTATATTTTGAAGTACTGGAGTCTGAAAATGTCCTCTTAAACAATGTTGGGGGCTTATAAACACTCATGTTACCCCTTTAGCGTTTTTTTACAGTGTTTTGCAAAAATATTCAATGTTTTAAACGCATTAAACAATACATTTATTTTTAGGCAATAGAATAGTTATCTCAAAAAATTAAATATGTTTTATTAATTTTTATTTATTTTTCCTACTGGTTTACAGCCCGAGATATATCAGGCATATATCTTAAGGAATGAGCATGTTTTCTTAACAGTGACATTCCGTCTTTGTCTAAAGCGTGTTTTCTTTTTGTATGTTGGTGAGTACACGTGGGATAGTTTCGTAAAATAGTGTGTTTACGAACACATTGCAGCGTATTTGAAGCGCTTGGTAGGCGGCGTCCGTAATGTGGTTACACTGACGTTAATATTCGTGCCTAGCAGGTTGCCTGTTCTGCCTGGTTTGTGAATACCTAGGACTGTTTCGCCGTGGGCCATCGATGTCGTGTCGCAGAAACTGTTAGCACTATGCACTGACTGGTTCTCGAGCTAATTGACTGTAAATAATTGCTGTGTTAGTGTAGCTCTCCTCAGCGCAGAACAGAGAAACTTGACTCGGTCGGTTGTTATTTCGAGAGAGGGAGAAAGTGGTGACAATGTTAACTTTCTCATTCATGTGCCTCAATATGTCCTTATATGTTTAATGCCACTTCGCAGAACTCTGGCATTGGCGACAAGGGAATACAGTGCATCATTTATGATTTCGTTTTTAAAAGTTTATAAAACGGTGTCCCATGAAGGAGAAACAAAAATGATAATCGGGACTAACTTATCTCTCCCCCCCCCCCTGTTCTTGTTACGTGAAATCCACACTTGATACGGTCAATGACTGCCTAAAATTCTAGTATTGCCCCAATAAACAGTTATTAGAAAACGTATTTCTCAGTTCTCTGTTGTGGTAGGAGCGTTTGTGTTTTTCTTTCAGATCCACGCCCAGTATTTTGCGTCACAATGTACACTACGTGTACAACAGTTTTTCTCTCAAGTTCGTACGTACCGTAAACACATTAATCTAATTTGATTAGTAAAAGGCCTTGGAAAAACTTAACAAACGAATATGTTTGCCACTTATTGCAGCCCTTCACCGTTCCTTTTTATATATTTTTTTGTGTACGGTTTTAATAGCTGCTGCAGGAAATATCGGCATTTATTTATTACGTGTATTTTAATAGTGAATTTTCGGCCGAAATGGTTACGACGCGGCTTATGTAAACATAGCTAGCAGTTCCGTCTTTTACTTTCGACCGCGAGGACTCTCCTCTCAGTCGTATTTCCGCTCTGCGAGTGGCGTCTAGTAACTGAATACGCATCACCTCTGGTGTAGAAGTGGTTCGTTTACGTATCTTAACCAAATAGTTAGAGGCATTTTCTACAGTATTACATGATACGTTTTTGTCAGTATTTTTGCTCTTATTAGTAGGCGTTACTTGGTTCTCATTTAACGGTGAGAGACAATTATCTTAAGTGTACCGAGATTACGCGTATAATGCGCGTAATGCAAAGCAAGGTAGTTACCAAAGTTCCTACTGTAATATTTTTAATATATGAAAAATCTTGGTGTAGGAAGAACTAAAGGAAAATTCAGCATTATGAATGAAGTGGTAACATGCGCTCTGGTAACACCGAAAATTTAAACGCATACTGTTGTTGGTACACATTGTTCAGTTCAGCCTAGTAAAACATCGGTGCAAATCAACACCATCCCGCCTCCCAGGCAGGGTCGAAATGAATTGTGAGTCTACGCCAGTTGGAACCAGCTTCTATAACCGACGGACAAGCCTGTTTGTATGTCCAGTTTAAATATAAGATATCACAGCCATTTTCCAAGATGGCGAAAGAAGCTCCAGGTGGATTCGCAGGGACTTATAACTTATATATATATATATATATATATATATATATATATATATATATATATTAGATGGTATTAGGAATGTGTGCACCAAATTTCAGTTTTATCCGAATTTTTCTATATCCCCCCCCCCCTAATTTTGAAGATAAAATTCCTGGGCTGAGTTGTAATATTTCACACGTCTTGCAGCCAGTTCTTTGTAGGGGACTGGTTGATTATCGATATTTATTGTCAATTTAAAAAATTTTGAATAACTGCTTCATGATTTGTACAGTTAAGTTATGGTTTACTATCATCTATGTGATTTGTTAGTACACTGAGAAAAAAATTTGTTTGTATAGGGGCAAAGAAATATTTGTTTGCTCGTACCAAAATTATTTTGTCCCCTCGATTTGTTTGAGGCAAATAACTGAATTTTGTTAGCAGTACCAAATATTTAGCTGGTCATATCAGATATGCACATGCAATATTTTAAGAACTAAAAAAAAATTATATTTCATAATCTTAAAAATTTTCTGAAATTTTAAGACCGTAAAAAAGTATGGTCGCACCGGGATTTAATCCATTCTCTCCTCACTTACCTCTTTCTATTCATGACCTAACCATCTCAGCTACGAGTGCTTCTGTGACAACGTTATTGCTATTTGTATAGGAATAATTAGGCCTTATACTAAATTACGATTGTACTGCTTTATTTTCAAACATGTTTGTCTTCTGTCTGCAAAAAGGTAAACGACGTCAAATAATATTACTAAATTATTGCCGTGCACCGCAGCACGAAGAACGAGGCGTACAGCTGCGGTGTTTTTCCAGTTTATAACATTTTCTTTTGTGATCGATCGCACTTTGAAATTGTTATAGCTAAAATTAAGATGCTGGAATTATGCTGATTAACAGTTTAGATGCCCTACTTGTCGCACAAGCTTATATTTTGAATGTTGAGGTATACAGTGTTCATCACCAACTTATCGCTCACTCACGCCAGCCTGCCATCTTCCGCAAGTCAACCAAATGGATTTAGTTTCGCCAACAAAATCATTTAGTCCATCGAAAAAAATTGTTGGTACAAAGCACATCACTTATAACTAACAATATTATTTTGTTGACAAGTTGTAACGTGTTGTTTGTTTACACAAAATATTTATTCGACGTCCTATAGTAACCAAATATACGTTTGGCACAAAGTGCGTTTAAATGAATAATTTGGTCGAGGGAAATAATAAAATTTGTTTGGACGAATCCAAGCTTGGTCTTACCAACAAAATATTGTTTAGCTGAAGCAGACATCACCCAAACAAATATATTTAGTATAATGAAACAATTCTTTCTCTCAGTGTAGTTTGCCATATGATGAGTGTAATCCGTCGTTCAGAACGAGTTTGGAACACTTCACAGAAAAAAAAATAGGACATTTTATGTATCAACTCGTTCGAAATCTTATGGATTGAGATGAAGATGGCTCAGCAGCGGAATGAAAGCGCTAGACTGAAACGAATAGTTTGGGGGGGGGGGGGGTCAGATCCTAGAGAATACTCGTAGAGATATCTGCCACGTTTTTCGTTTACAAAAATGGAATTGATTCCTGTAGGAGGAATAGAACGCGGATAGCTTTGGTGGATGGCGATATGCATGGCCTTTACACCGCAGTGTCAGGATGCAGGAGCTTTTCCGAAAGGGGAAAAAAAGTGTCAGTGCGTTGATTTTTTTTACTGAACTACGTGTATTCTAAATGCACAGTTAATACGAAAGAAAACCCATTTCGATGCAGGAGGTGTCGGAGTACTTTCAAGACATGACTATGCGAACCGTCAAGCATTTCCGTAGAGTGAAACTATTTTTGTTATCTTGGTAAACTCGTATAGTATTTCAAGGAATTGCTTTGCTAAGAAAATTAAAATATTTTGCCTGATTTCGTATTGCGTTATCAGAAATGTATTTTCTCTCTCTGTCTTACAATCTACACAATACAGCATTGTATCCCTTCCCACAAATATGAAGCTTCCCGCAAGTGTAGAGGAGAAGACGAGCTAGAGGTAAGCTGCACATACAAAGACTGTGATAGGATACAATTACGAGAACGATGCGTAAGATATTTTGAACTTTATGCGGTTCTTATCTAGGTAGGCTGCGTTGGAGTATGTGAGGCACAGAACTGATAGAACGTTGAGAGCGATGTATATCGGCCTACCTAATGCATTATCGCCTTCTACACGCAAACCTAGCAACCAGCGTGCAGAGCTTTACTATTATTCATTTTCCTATGGGACTTTAGCGGTGACCGTGTTGTTTTATTTGCGATACTTATGGTTTAAATCCCAGCGCTTATTTCTAGAACTGTGTTTTTCGAATCCTGTTGTAATTTTCCTAGGTACGGCAGTTTAAAAAAGCTGTTTGTAGGAATTTTGAGTGTCTTGAAAATCATGTTTCCAGTAAACGATCCTAATTTTTAAACTGAAGAAACATTATTCGAAATGTGTTTTCTTTTCTTAAATGTACAACCGTAATGCGCGGTGATATGTTTCTACCAAATATGATTACTTTTGTAACTCACTGCAATGCGTTTCAAGCGTAAGTAGATAAGAACTGTAAGGGGGCAGCCTATCTCAAGGCTCCGGCTGCAGCAAGGATAGGGTTTTACAAGTTTAATTATATTCGATGGGGCTCAGTCATGTTTTGTGATGTCGCTTCCGGACAAAAACCATTTTCTGCGTCGAGAAAAGGAAAGTATTCCTAAATTAATAAAACTGAATTTGCAGGGGAAAAAAGTGAGTAGCCGTTTTCGAGTGTTTTCTGTGCGTAAAAATGCTGTTTTGCTCGCAGTTTTCAGGCTATTGAAAAAAGTGTATAAAAGATTCTTTCGCAATATTTGCGGCACCGAAAGTCAGTGGCGGCGAATGTGTGGTTTCAACAGGTAAAGCCACATCGAATATTTAACACGTAAAACTGTGCTTGCTCCTGCCGTGGCTTTAAGGTAGGCAGCGCCCCAAACACATTTTCAGTGCCCGTACATCTATGAAACACGTACGAAATACCAGGCACAGTGGCTTTAGGGTAGGCAGCGCCCCAAACTCATTTTCAGTGCCCGTACATCTATGAAACACGTACGAAATACCAGGCACAGTGGCTTTAGGGTAGGCAGCGCCCCAAACTCATTTCCAGTGCCCGTACATCTATGAAACACGTACGAAATACCAGGCACAGTGGCTTTAGGGTAGGCAGCGCCCCAAACTCATTTCCAGTGCCCGTACATCTATGAAACACGTACGAAATACCAGGCACAGTAAATACCATCCCACTCATAGTCGTGGGCAGGGTTTAGCTGTGGTTTAGTGTAGCAGTTATTCGACCAAAATTGTATAACCACTCGAAACTTTTGAATGTGGGAGTCGTAAAATGCGTAGAAGACGAGATAATAATGGCAGTGATACCAAGGATAGTGAGTTATTGAGATATTTTGGTCAGCGCTTAACACGAGCTGGTGAGGGATGAGGTGAGTATGGAGCAGCACCGGAATCAATGGGCGGAGAAACGGGAGATCCCCGAGAGAACCCGCCGACCAACAGCATCGTCCGGCACGATTCTCACATGCGAAAATCCGTCTTGGTGGGGAGGCGAATGGTCTGACCATTCGGCCACCGCGGCCCCGTGATACCAAGGAGACTGAGCTGGAGGTTTTATTCGTATATGAACTGTCTGCTGCACCATGTAAACTGCTATTTTGGAATGCTTGAACACCAGTCGCGCCTTTTTATATGACATTTGTATACGAATGTTCTTCATGCGGCCGTGACCGTGAACGAGTGAATTTCGAAATTTGTATAGGTGGTCTATTCATTTTAGAATTTTACAAGTACAGATTAAATAATACTTAAAGATGGTGTTTAGTGAACAAAGAAACAATTTTAAGCATGTAATAATGATTTTACGCTACCATTTGTATAATTACCTATTAAGTGTAATCTAATGTGTTTACCTAAAAAGAAGACCTGTAAAATTCAAAATATTTAACAATCACATCAGCACTAAACATCCTTTATACTTTATTTATTAAATCGCAACATCGATTTTCTATGCTTTCTCTTTGCACCAATTATAAGAAAAATAGTTGACCATAACATTTATTTTTATTTATTCCCTGTGTACCTTGAATCAAGTCCATGTTTTTTTTTTGTTAGTGCTTGCGAAAACCGTGGTACGAGAGACGCGAAATGAGTTAACATTGGACGGTCCGTATACGAACGATAGACGGTACAACAAACCATTTTCAGTACACGGATACTTTTACGAATTTGACCACCCGGAAGTTTTTCGTATACTAATGTTCACAAATGGTTTTTCAAGCGTAGCCCCTAACCCTCCGAACTTATGACAACTATTATCAGTGGAAAATATTAACCTATCACCGTGCAATGTGTTTGGAAGGAATTTGGCGTAGTAGCTCGGCGTATGGAGGCGTAAATACGGCGGTGTTGGAAAATACGGTATTTTGTAGCGTGGCTGGGTAAATATTAAGAATAGCTGCTCATCGAATACCGATCATCTATTGACTTTAGAAGTATAGTTTACCAATGAAGAATAATTCTATAGAGATTACACATTGTCGTACGTAAAGAAAATTTTAGTTTTCTAATTAGGGTATTTTACGTTTTTTCTGAGGTTAGGTTAGCTTTGGTTGGTTTAGGATAGTTTTGGTTAGGTTCGGTTATTTTATCATCAAGAGCTTCTTTTTTATTCGTTTGGTTAGGTAAGGTTAGGTTACCTTACTTAACATTACCTAGCCTAATGAAAAATGGAAAACTTAATAAAATAACGTAACCTAATAAAAACTAACATAAACTAACATAAAAGAACCTAACTTAATTAGCACGACGAAAATCGAAAAATTCCGAAGTTAGAAAATTAAAGTTTTCTTACGTATGACTGCTTCTAACGTCTATAAAACATTTTTATTAATAAACAATAACCTCTAAAACAATAGTTTAGCCGGTATTCGATGAGTAGCTATTATTAATATTTACCAGCGGGACTGTTTAACGTTCTGATTTCAGCCCTTGTAATATATGTATCTGTGATGCATATGTTGCAGTTCTTAATGTTTATTTAAATAGTTTAGTTTTTTCTCAGTATTTTTTTTTTTGCTTTGATTATCTACTATATTTACTCTATGTACTGTAATTTGATTTGTAAACAATTTAATCGATTGTGATCTTAGGTTGTAATATGTGACATTTCATAGAGCAATGGAGGAGTCTAGGTAGTGTTTTATGTGTATTATATCTGTGCATTAAGGTTTTTATCTAAGGAGGTAAGGAGAGTTTTTCTGGTTCGTGTGGTGACGTGACAAAGGAGTTCTCTCTGGAGGGCCGTTGAAGAGTTCCGGGAACGGGGACGTCTGGACCTGCAAGATGCTGTTGCCCTCAGTCAGACCGGAGAGCTAGGGCCTACCGACTACCCACGAGTTTTGGTGATGTAGAACCTTCACGTTGCTGTGGTAGGGCCAGCCAGCACCGCCATTCATTGTTTTGAGGCTTGTTGGTTTTTCTTTTTTTTCCTGTAATGCTGCCGACTGGAAGTGCTGCAGTCTGGCTCTGCGACTGGGGTTACTTAGCATGCCAAGGGCGTAGGAGCTTCAGTCACATGGTTTTTCTTTATACTTAACGTAATATTGATTTATCAGTCCTCCTTGCTCCGTCGCCATCTTGTTGGATTACTACTATTGATTGTAAAGGTCATAACAAATTAAGATACCCAC
>PNEQ01113295.1:0-10397 GCA_003012365.1 Medauroidea extradentata
ACCCCAGGCTCTCGTTTATCAACTCTCTAACCCTGCCCACGACACATCCTGACTTCAATAGTTATGGCCAATACTTAGCTGCAAGGAACAAACAATACAATATAAAAGGATCAACAAATTCAGGTGACATGCTCCCTCCTATTACTTTAAAGCTAAATATTAGACGAAAATTAAGGGTGGGTAGTGGAGCACCTCACAAATGCATATCTGTCATATTTTCGCTGCATTCTCATTGTGGGCCTATGCTTTAGTCAAAGTATAGGCACACACCTAGTTGAATTATATTTTGTTGGCTACTGGTCAATGAAAATAAAATTTCAATTGGCTTCTTGTGAGTTTGCAAATACTTATGTATTACATTACAATTAAGGAATTTCATACAGGAGACATTCAGCAGTGTTATCACAATAAAAATAACCGTTCTACTGGCAGGTGTAATTACAACTTCTGAGCTTGTGTGTAACAATTTCTACCATTTAATGTACATAAACAAATAACTGCTTTTTTGTAGCAGTTGTTCTTCGACCAAATGCCTTCCAGTAAATAATGCCACTCGTTTATATTGCAGTACATGATTAACAGGTGGTAACCGTAACATTTACGATAAGTACGAAAAATAAATAAAATAGACAAGCGACACATAGCTTTCAACACGTATTTATTGCAACAATAATGTCTACACAGCATGCTTCAAAACACAGAAGTTACTTACAAAATCAGTACTAACAGTTTTCTAAAAACTTGAAAAGAAACCGCCCAGTTTCCAGTGCAGTAGCGGTAAGAAGTACAGAATGACTAAGATCTCAGCGTGTCGCCGTGCACTTGTAAACCTGTTTCAGCGGGCTGCTTCTCTCTGGCAATAAGGTTACTCCTTGCGCCAATTTCGTCCTGTAACGGCCGGCACCTCCGACTACCCGCCACGCGTACAGTATCACGTCACAAACGAGTAGTATCGGTGTTACAACACATGTATTTGTGCGTTTAAAAACCTAGCAATATTAATATGTTATTGATTGTTACCTTAGTTTCAGTGAGGAAAACGGGATACAAACCCCATCTATCTGATAGGGCGAAAGCAGTATTCCATTGTCACTTTGTCAAACATTCATCACTCTATTGTATTGTTGTAGGGCATTACTAATTCACAATACCTGGCGTAGTCTATTTCTATTATGTGTAATTCCACTACACTGTAAAACATTCTTATTTCATGACCAATTATATACATGAATGGGCTAAACCTGCATATCTCACGTTCTTTTAATGAAAGTGTCATCTCACGCCGCATCGAAAACGTGAATATCTATTTTGATAATAGCGGTATGGCTGACTTGAAGACATAAATTATAATTGACGACTTGAAATACATGCCCCCTGACGTCACCGCAGGGGAAAAGTACTGTGGGAATCTAAGCTTGTTCACAAACATGCTGATTTGTTAGTTGGTAATTGCAGAAAGCAAAAATGTTGCGCATTCATAGATTTGCAAGCAAGGGTAAAAAATATTAGTTTCAATTTCATGGTTAAGATACGCAAATACATAAGATTAATGTTTACCTGAAAAAACGGCAAATTCCAAACAAATAATCAATTTTCTTGACGTACATCTCATCCGGGACATGTGAAGCCAAACAGCTAAATGAAGGTTATGTTCGGCTGCGGTATCCATGGAGATAGGAATTGTATCCACACCTGACTGAAGCTCCGCCTCTTTTCAAGTCGTCCATTACGTTAACGAAAATTTTTAAAGTTGTAGAAGATACGACCATACGATCACAGCTATAGTTAGTCTATAAATATAGATGAAAATAAAGCATGTCGCGCCGCGACATAGCGCGTTCACTGCCATCGCTTACATTACAGTTTTATTGTTCTTGTACTCATAAAAACTAGTTTCAATATGAAAATTAGCAAGGGCAAATCTACACACTGCATTGAGAGTTTTTTTTTTTTTTTTTTTTTTTTTTGTAGGCTTTCATATAATACATGCTAACAAATTATTATTGTTGCTTTGAATTATGCTATGCGATTAAAATATATTTTTTACGTACATTTGCAGTTTTACGCCTCTAATTTCCGGTTCAACAAAACAATTGCTGTTAAAATATTGGAATATCATGTCACTATGTACTCGGGGTAAATCAT
Organism: Medauroidea extradentata; assembly: GCA_003012365.1. Classification (NCBI taxonomy): domain Eukaryota; kingdom Metazoa; phylum Arthropoda; class Insecta; order Phasmatodea; family Phasmatidae; genus Medauroidea; species Medauroidea extradentata. Next base: position 2,146 of record PNEQ01113295.1, read on the forward strand.
CAGATTGCCCTTTCACAAATTTGTTTTCCATTTCAGTGGTTGCCTGCGTACTAAGCCTAGAGCGGGTGCTGGGTCGCCGCTGTATCTACCTAGTGACGTCACGCCAATGAGGAAGCGTTCCGCAGTCACGTGACAGTGCTCGCAAAATCTGCCGTATTAAAACTAAAATACAGTAACTTTGTAAAAAATCCGACTTTAGTGCAACAAACGGCATGTATTTATTTTCCTATAGACATGGAAATGTGTTTATATGATTTTCAGCTATAATTGCGAAATAGGCATGTTACTTATTGCACTATAAAGGCTGTGTAAATGGTTTCCTCCATGAGCTGTAACTACTGTACATTGCCACCTGTAAAGATTTTTTTTCTTGCAACTTATGTTGCGGGAATGGGTAAATTATCTCTTGCAATTGTGATCTCAGTAGGTTGAGGGAATTGATCTCTGTTACTTCACCATTCTAGAGAGTCGTCATGCCTGGAATTGTTATCCATAGAAAAACTAGGTTACTTCATTCATTTCCTGCTCTGAAAACAGTTTCATATTCATATGCTATTTTTATAGAGCTTTTGTCCAGCCATGTCAAAAACATTATTTCTGTGTAAGTACGCCAGAAGTATTCCGTTTTTAGTGTGGAGTTTTGGAAAGATATTTTTCATTTTAAGGCTTGCTTTGACTTCCCATGTTGTATTTCATTTTATTTTTTTCATTTCAGGGAGTGTGCAAAATGTGTGATTGTAACAGAAATTTCTATTTACCTTACTCTACGATATGGACATGACAGTTGAACTATTGACTTTTAATTAGTTCTCAATCGGTTCAGCAAATTATGAGTACAGAAAAATTGCTGGACTGGTTGTGAACTCATTATGCATTAACAGTTCAATTGTCGTGAATGTACTGCGGCACAAGGTGAACAGAATTTCTACTATAGTTGCACGTTTGGCATTTTCCTTCTCAGAATTTAGAAAAAGTGTAATTTAAAATGATAAAATATGGCAAGTGATGCAGAGCCTTAATCATACAGGTTTTTGACTGTGTGTGTCTGATGCTAAATTATGTGTCTATAATTTCAGTGATCCCAGTAATTGTTTTCCTAATGATGAAGTCATGTTACTTCTCTGTGTGGGAACTGTCTGATGCTAGCTCAGCAGTCAGGGGCAGTTCTAGACTTGAATTTTGAGCTTGTAGCGAGGGCGGCTAACGTATACCAAATTTGTGCCTAACTTAAATTGTTTGTTTAGTAACCTAACAATTTTGTGGTCTTAATTAACTTTCAACAACCTACAGAAGACAAATTATACATACAGTGCATGTATTAGTAGTGTTCCTCATGGCATGTTAACTACTGTGCTATTTATATAATTATAGGTGGAGGATTAACTGCATGTAAACTATGAAATTGTAGTTATTTATACCCATTTAGTGATGTAGATATATTGATTCCTACTTATAACATTTTTTGCATGTAACACATTTTCCCCACAGGTTTCTTGATCAAAAATTATAAAGGTTTCTACTTTGTTTTTAATTTCAGTCACATATTTTTTTATATTTTTTATGTTAGATGTAAAATACCAATTGACTGACAGGATAAAAGTAACCAGAGTTTTGTTAAGTGCTTACTTTTTGCAAACCACCTCATTTATTAACACTTGTTCACTTTTAGTTGTAAATTCATTATTTTTCTGATATGATTAAATATGGAAGAAATAATTTACAGTCACTAGGAAAAAAGATAAATTTGGGTTTCAGTAGTGTTATTACATTACTGTCTGAAAGAATGCTTAAGATATTGTGACGCGTCGGGATTGACGCCACACTATCCAACCATCCTGGTCACTGCACCAGAAATGTGACGGGGTTATCTTCCGTTGGTTAAATTACCTCCATAATGATTGTATGGCATGTGTCGTAGTAGTAGAAACAGAAAGAACTTAAGCTGACTCTTGCTTTGAATGGGGTATTTATTCAACCATGAGAAAACTTTCACATATCGTAACTTAAACTGCACAGATTCAACTGACTCAGTATAAACAAAACATACTTCGGCGCATCTCAAAGGATAAAGGAAAACAAAGAGAAAAATCAAAATAAAAGTCAGTTCTGCTCCTGAGAGAGAAACCAAAATAAGCGATGCTCATACTGAACTTCCCCAAATGAAACAAACAATATCTCTAGGAAAAACCATTACTGAAGATTAAAAAACAATAAACATAGGCACAACACCTCTTTAAGTTCTTAAAGTCTCATGCCCAAAAAGCCCCACTTCCCCATGCTTGACTGCAGGCTTGGCTGTCTCAGACAGCACCGAAATTTACTACTCCTTGCTCTAAAACTGCACACACAAAAAGACATCGATCTCACCCTGAGTTTGTGTAGTAAGGTACTATTAAGTGACAAGATGTAGAATCATGAGCTTGCAATGGCTCCTTGAAAGAGTTGGTTTGGATCAGTGGTTGCAGGGACAGAAGACAGTTTCTACTTTTGTCTCTCAAATATTAGTTAGAAGCTTTGTGATGCTAGATATGCTCTGCATAAGTGTAGGTTGAAGATAATGTAACAGAATTGTTTTTTACTGATATAGTAATTTTTTTTATCCTAAGTGATTTGTGGTAATGTTGTGCAAATCATTTTTTTTTCTTCTGAAACTAAGCAAGAATTTACTTATGGTGTTTAATAATTTATCTTTATCTCAATTGTGATGGATAAATGAGAAACAGCAAATAACATTCTGTTGTAAAGCAGATTTTTTGTAAAATTCAGTCTAAGCTGTATAAGAAAACTTTTTTTCGTTCAACAGGGTGGCCACAGACTGCAAAAACCAAAGTTAGGAAATTTGGAAAGTGGGCAGTGAATCCTGAAACATTCAGGAAAATTTATGAAAGGTCAGGATTTTTTTTAGCGTTCTGTATACAATACGTAAATTCAAAGAAATGCATACCATTACGGTCATCTCTCAATTTGACACTCAAGAGACTGAAAAAAATTGTCCTTAAATATAAGGAGTTTTTAAACTGAATGATAAAAGTATGTTGAGACTGTAGATGGAACCAAAAAAAATGTAGTTGTTAAAGTGAAATAATCGTTAAGGTGGATTACTCTTGCCAGTCTGTGGCTTGAGACTTCGGCAGATCGTTTGAAAATTCTCTTTGATCCATAAATAATGTGAAAGTAAACTTTCATGATGTCATATTTTTGGTGTACTATACCACGCTGGCTGAGTTGTGGCCTGGTAGGGCGCAACGTGGGAGTTTGGGCAACTCCCCTGCCCCGGTACCTCGAGTGATTTACATCCGTGTGCCGGCATTACCATATTTAAAACACGCGTATGGCAGCGTGTAAACGATAAGGGGGTGCTGGGGGTGAAGTGCGTGTGTACCGAGATGGCAGTCCTTCCAGCCCTCCGCTGCTAGGCCGGCAAGTCTTGGGAGACGGATGAGGAGGGAGGCCGCAAGCGTGCACATCGGCACACGCAGGCGGGCATGGCCAGTCGCTCGCCCCTTCATCCTATACTTCGCCCTTCCAAGCGTGTATATAAGCGGCTGCATGGCCACGGAGTGGGACTTCTCTGCTACCACCAGCCAGGAGCACAACTAGCTAGTAGAGCTGTTAGTAGTAGGCATCAAGAGGTTCGGGTACATTGTTGTATTGTTCAGGGCTGGGACCCCTGGTTGGGAGTAGCCTTCGGGAACCTAAAGGGGATGTTTGTTACCAACAATAGGGGACTCTCGGGAGTTTTGGGAATAGGGGCCCATCCAGGGTCGAGCGTTAGGTGATCAGTTCCGGCGGTCGACCCCAGGGTCGGGGGAGCATGTGTCTGCCAGAATTAACAAGGTGATCTAGACCGGTGTTTATTATTCCATGAGTCGTGAAATTAGCTATCCCGAACACCCTTCCCTTGTCCTGAGTCCTCCCAACATTGTAATTTCATAGGGGACAAGTCAACTAGGGCATAGTGGGGAGGGGACGTGTGTCAGATCCCTGGTGGACAAAGCCCGGGGACACTTCGTTCCGACGTTGGTGGGCTACGGTGGGTGTGGAGGCATGTCTGGCCGGATACACTCTTGGGGGGCGGGGTCCCTGGACTTCCTGTGCGAGGGGACGGTGCACAGTTAGGAGGAAACAGAGGTGCTAAACTTGCCCAGTTCGAGGAGGATCTGGTTGGACGCTGTGGGCTGTAGTGAGCGTGGAAGCATGTCTGGCTGGGTGCGCAGTGGTCGGCCGAGGTCCCGTGCTTGTCTTGTATGACACGGGGTCCATGCAGAGGGGCTGGACACCCCTGTCACCGCAGTGACCCCGAAAGGAGAATGTTGCTCCGCTCTTAGAGGCGTGGTGTTAGGTCTTGCAGTGTCATCCATCTTCATGTTCTTCCTAATGGACTATCCTCATGCCCCACCGACATTCTTCAAACAGGCACTGATGTAGGTTACCTGGGGAGGTTCGGCGGGCGAGGCACTCTCAGCAGGTGGTCAAGGAGTACGACCGTATTAGGAGCTCTATTCTCGAGAGGAGATACCTGCACAAACAGTGTATGCGACTGCATCAACACCAGGGTGGTAGTACCCTGCTAGAGGGGAAGAACCCGGTGCAACAGAGTGGTCGCTGAATTCATTGAAAGTGGCGCACACTGGTATTTGAGTTAATGTTTTGTGTTCTATGGGTCAAAAAGTCTCTCAATGTTCTATTTTTGTTACTTTTTTATTGCCAAGGAGAAATAAATACAATACTGTACTTAACAATATATTAAAATTTGTTTATGATATTTATGTCAGTGATTTTTATTAGATTTTTTAATGTACATACGTTGTCTATAGATGTTGAAGACCTTAAGTCCCATCAACTAGTTCCGACACATGATTGTGTTTCAATTGTTTGAACTACACTTAATTCTGAGGATGGGTTCATTGCCATAAAATTTTTAGCTTTTTATAATTATATTGCTGTACATGTTAAGATGATTTTTGCCTAAAATTCCACATTAGTATGTTGATTTTACGGCATGACTATTGAAGCACTCTAGTCTATCACTAGGAAGCTATCTGTAAATTTTAATAAACACTGCACATCTGTAAATTCCGTTTTGGAATGAATTTTAGTATTGCAAAACACTTTGGACAGTGGTGCACTTTGTGTTCACTAGTTTTGCTTTCAGTTGAAAACTCTGAAGCAAACTTTTATTTTATCCTTTTAAAATGGAAAGTACGGTATTCTGTAGGACTTAATAATATTAAAAGTCATATTTTATTATACTTGCCCCTTACATTGTCATTATCGTACCATTAGTTTTGCTTTGGGTGCTTACTGTGTGCAAGTTTTTATTTAGTGAGAGGGCAGAGTACATAAATAAATTCTGCTTATTAATTGAGTGTTGTAGAATACTGTATAGCAGTTGAAAGTGACGACAAGTAGTATCACAATAATGTAGTCAAGTTCCTGCTTCTGATCATTGAATGTGTTTTCAGGCAAATGGACGTGTCCGTGGCACCAATGCAACATCTGCAAAAAGCACCGTACGAGCAAGCGCTGCGCAGTCTGCCCGAAAGCGTACTGCAGCCAGCACGAAGAGGGAAACATCTTCACAGTAGCTAAAGAAGTGTACTGCAAGGAGCACAGCCAGGTAACATTGTAGCCCAGGCTGAGGTATATACAGTGTGTGAGTGGATACAGTACTTCATGGAGAGTGTTGCATGTGAGTGGGGTTAAGCTGGAATTGTAAGAGATTTGAAATCCGTACTTGTAAGTGCAGATACAGTACCTTTGAGAGAACTTGCCGTTATGTTTTCAGTCAAGACAGAGGACCGAGGTGGTGTATTGACCGGACAGCTGTCCTCTTATCATGGAGTTCCAAGTTTTATTCCTATTGACATCAGTATTGCTCCATATTCAACTCATGTCTCCCTAAATAACGAAGCTCTTAAGGTCTTGCTGTTTGAGTCCTAGCTGGAATCCCAGATACTACGCATCCAGCAGTACACGAAAACACCACGTCAAGTTCCTGATTTTATATCGCGAGACGTAATTTTCCGATTTTAATTATTCAACTTTCATATGAAAGATGAATCCCTAGCAGAAACCTTAAAAAATATTATTTGCATGCTAAAGTAAGACATATACTGTAAATTTAGTATAAAACTTTTGAAAAGTAATTGCTTAGTTTCAATAGTAATGCAATGAATTCTGATTTTCTAATTAAAATTTTACAACGAAATTTAGTTTTAAGAAAATATAAACATTTCTGTAGGGTTTTAATGTGTATAGTTATAATTAGGCATGTACCCAGAATGTTCTTATCGTGAGTGGCATTTGAACAAAATAAAACTATAATTTGCTCTTGTGATTAAAGTTCTATCCTTAATGTAGTGAATAGCATATCTACCTTAGACACTACAAATAATTTTAATGTACAGTTGGTTTCAGCAAACTGACTTCAGTAGTTTCCAAAAAAAGCTTGAACTACTAAAATAATTGTGTACACCATATTTGCCCATGTACCCTGTGCACCTTTTTTCGAAAATTTGGATCTCAAAAATTGAGGTGCACGTTGCATGGATAATTTGTATTTGAAATCCGCGCTACGTGGGCAGGTAGCTGGCAAGCAGTGAGACTTGACAACAGTGTGGGTGGCTAGGCATGCATGCACGCAGACATGGCAGGCGGAGGAATACCGATGTACAGTTAGTCAGGTGCAATTGATAACTACAGTAGAGCCCCGATTTAACAAACTCGAAAATAATGAAAACAGCAATTTAACTAAAGGATTTTTAGGAACCTTCAAAAAATAACAAAAAATGTATTAAATAACTAAGTGACTTTGATAAAAGGAATATTAATTGTAATGCAAGTCTATTAAAATTACTAGCACTGGCCGCAGTATATACTTATTTCAAAGTACATAACCTTAAACCATCCGTCAAGAAACAAAAAAATAATTGTGAAAATTCATTGAAAACTTTGGCTGCTGGAGTAACTTTGAGATAAGCACGCACGGCCGAGCGAGCGGAGCTGTGTTGCATAACAAGTGCGCGCCTAGATCCTCATCTTAGCGACCGGCAAGTGAACAAGCATGTAGGTATCCAGTCTCCACAGCTCGGCGATGGACAGCGCTGGAACTAATTCACTGATAGTGCTTCACGTCTCTGTTAAAATGCACTGCAGTGCAGTGTGCTCTATTGATTAATTCTATTACCGATTGAATGCAGTGGTGTCCAGCGTGATTATTTAATGTCACGTCCCGTGACAAAACCTTGAATTTATTTTAAAAAATACGTAATTATATTTATGCAGACTTTTTACAACAAATTTATTACTCTGAACATAAATAATTCGTTTCTGCGATGCTAAAAAACGCTTGAGTGCAAAGTATTTTTAGCGAGCACGGCTTACTACAAACTATAATGGCCGCCTAGTTATTTTCCCCCTCCATGGAATTTCCTGAATTTTGTTGTTGGAGCGGGGGGGAAGAGACGGTAAGATTGACGGCTCGGGCTCGGCAGTGTTCGTAATCACTTCTCACGTGTCAATGGCGTGCAGGCGGCCTAACCATTCCACTAGAAGTTTTTAAAAAGTTTCACTCTCTCCCCCCCCCCCCCCCCCTCATCACAAACATGGCTGTGTCTTGCCTGTTGACAGTAAATTTGTTTTGTTATTGTTTTGAGCTGACAGAAATTTTTAAAATTACTTTAAATTCCGACGTAACATGCCCGAGGATTTAATTTTTTTTTATAGGTGCGGGGAGTGAAAAAGTATGAAGTCGGATATAACGAAACATCGATTTAGAGTAAACATTTTCGGGTTCTGTGGCATTTCGTTAAATTAGGGTTCTACTGTAGTCACATGTCTAGGTGGCATTGTTCTTGGCCCGTAGCAAATAAGTGTTTTCGTAGTGACTATGTGCGTTAGTATTTTGGTAGTTCTTTGAGAAATCAAACTGCCAAAAGATTACTTTCGTTTGCGGTGGGTAATAAGCTGAAAGTAAATAAGTAAGCCAAAGAAATAGGAAATTGTGCAGGAGCTTGTAAGTACACTAGACCCCCGATTTTACGAACCCTGGATTTAACGAAGGTAGCGATTCTACGAATACAATCTCAGGAACCCTCAAAAAATAATAAAATTATATGACAAAAAAAATTGTACGGAATTATGTTGACAATGAATAAAACATACTGTATCTAATTCACGGCATTAAAATATGAATTGTAGAGTTGCAGTTATTACTTGGTAAGTCACAATATTAAAAATAAAACAAAAAT
>PNEQ01113298.1:0-35557 GCA_003012365.1 Medauroidea extradentata
ATGACGACTGCCCCCAGAATGATAGACCATGAGAAAATAATACGAATATTCTAGTCAGTTAAATCCCCAATGATTGAGAGAGTATAACCATCTAGAAGGTGAGATGGCTATTATAATGGTTATACATAAAAATACATAAAGAATTTTCTAGTCTAAACCCGAAGGAATGATAGAGCAATACCTTTCAGAAGGCAAGATGGCGACTGCTCCGGAATTATATAGCACGAGAAAATAATACGAATGTTCTAGTCAATGAATAAAAGAGCATGACTATTTGGAAGACAAGATGGCGACTGCCATGGTCTAACGAATTTTCTAGACCAATTCCCAGAAGGAATGAAACAGTATGACCATCTAGAAGACATGATGGCGACTGGCTCCCCAGAATGATAGAGCATTAAAAAGTAATGCGAATATTCTTGTCAAATCCTTGAAGAGTAATAGACTAGGCAAGATGGCGACCCCAATAAGAACTATAAAGCATAAAAATTAATAAGAATATTCTAGTAATTTAATTCCCTGAAGAATGAGAGAGAATGACAATTTAGAAAACAAGATGGCAATATCCATGGTCTAACGAATATTCTAGACCAATTACCAGAAGGAATGATAGCGCATGAGCTTCCAGAAGACAAGATGGCGGCTGACCCAGAATGATAGAGCATGAAAAAGTAATATTCTAGACAAGATGGCGACCACCATTGGAATGACATATCAAAATAATAAGAATATTCTAGTCATTTAAATCTAGAAGACAAGATGGCGACTGCCCCAGAATGATAGAGCATGACCTTCCGGAAGACAAGATGTCGATCGTCTCCAGAATGATAGAGCATGAAAAGGTAATACGAAAATGTTAGACAAGATGGCGACCACCATTAGAATGATATAACAAAATAATAAGAATATTCAAGTCATTAAAATCTAGAATACAAGATGACGACTGCCATGGCCTAACGAATGTTCTAGATCAATTCCCAGAAGGAATGATAGAGATTAACCTTCCAGAAGACAAGATGGCGGCTGATTTGGAATGATAGAGCATGAAAAAGTAATACGAATATATGTTAGACAAGATGACGACCACCATTAGAATGATATATCAAAATAATAAGAATATTCTAGTCATTTAAATCTAGAATACAAGTTGGCGACTGTTATGGCTTAACGAATGTTCTAGACCAATTCCCAGAAGGAATGATGGAGCATGACCTCCCAGAAGACAAGGTGGCCGCGTCGACAAAATGGCGGCTCCCTGTGACAGCCTTGAGCTGACTCGCGTAATTGAGTCAGTTTGCCGCTTTAAGCAGCCGGAGGGTCAATGTCGATTTTAGGTCAATGACTCGGTGGTTGGAGGGAAATTTGGGAAATTTTGAGGAAATAAAGGGAAATTTTGAGTCAAAATGAGCAGATTTTGAGGGGAAAAGGGAAATTTTGAGGGTAAAAGGGAAATTTAGAGGGAAAATCCAAGATGGCGGCCGAGGCTCCGAGCTCCGGCGACACGCGCCACCAAAGTGCACCGGCTATTCCCTACTACTTGTAAGAATAAAACATCAATAGCCTGGGCGCGTACAAGTTGTAGCAGCACATGATATTTGTACGGAGCCTCTAAGGTGCAAATATTAACAGTCGCGTCCGTTATTACCCGTATCATCACTGTCTGATAGTATAATGTCTGCGTCTTGTTGTGATGTAGTGCTTTTAAGTTTCTGGATGGCTTGTTGTGCAATGTTTAACGAGAGTTCACGTTGTGAACGAGGGCTCTCTGGAGTGACCGTGTCATGTCGTGTTGGACTGCTGTCATCATGACGGTTTTTTTTTCCTTTTTTTGCGTTATCAGCAGCTCCCGACTCACTTTTTTTCCGTACGGTGAGTTTTTTATCAACTGCTCCATGTGACGTTTCTGCAGCGACAGTGACCGTTGTTGTGTTGTTATCCACCTGGGTTACTTCTGATGCGGTGTATGTCGACATGTGTCCTGTTTTGTCTTGTGGTCGTGTGTGTGATGACAAAAGCTCTCGTAAAGACACGGAGTCATCGTCCTGTGTCTTTTTGTCGTCTGCTGTTGATGGTTGTGCTAAATGCGGGCGTATGATGTGTTATGTTAAAGTGACGCTCGTGTCCCTACTGGTGTTGCTACCCTCTTTTAACTGTCTGAGCCCAACTACGTCGCAAACCCTTTTCTGTCAGTAGCTGTAAGGTTGGACACACCGCACAGTGATGTCCAATCTTTTAACAGTTACTGCAAGTTTGCGGCTGTCCTTCATACGTGACAAACCCGTCATGACGGGTTGTGTTGTTCGAGTTAAATTTTGATTATTCGTACACCCGTTGTTACTTGAAATTTTCTGTAATTTCCCCACAGTTCGTCTGTCAACGTATGATTTTCCCGTAAGGTGTAATTACAGCTAATATGTTTTCGTTAGGTACTTCAACAGGAACGTTTACCACTCGCACTGTTTTATTGTTGTCTATTGCCAGTTCTATTTCTACTTGATCGACTCACCAGAAGAAGTCTTGATCTGCGATGTTCCCTTCGTTTCATTAATGATTCGTTCACAGTGGGGCATGGACGTCAGCTTGGTAAAGAGACATCTCTGCCGGCCGTCCAACTGCACGGCCACGATCTGGTCTTCTTGTATTCCAAGTGTCTCTTCTAACCATCGTAGTAAATCCAATGCAGGCGGCTTTGTGACACACGTAACGCGTGACGTATTGACTCGTGGGATTTGTTTGCGTATGTCCATGATAACTACACCACAACCTCGCGGACGTATATCGCGCTCGTAAGAACGAGGTTCGTCGCGTCTAACTGTGCACAGCGCAGCGACTCAGCACGTTAGCACGCTTCGCGAGCCGCTGGCGAACTGCCCACTGTACCACACCACCTTGTAGGAATTTTCACATGAAACATATCAACAAGTAACTATTGAGGCATATGGCTGATTTAAGGATGAGTTTGCAGACAGGTAGTGTATACTAGGTTTGCTTACTGTTGTACAGTAGTCTACTTAACACATAACCATTGAACTAGTGCATTGTGTCAGTAATACACTAGAAAATTAATCATTTATGAAACAATGACTTATTTTATAGACAAGCTGTTAACCATGAAAAAGCAAATAGCATAACTATGATCGTTCAATATTTCTGAAGTATCAATAAAATTTCCTTAAAAGACTACAGGTCAGTATCATTCCCACGACGGCCACGACATACAACCACTGTCTGAAAAAGTACGCTGTGCCATTAATGGCCTGATTTCTTCTTGCATATATATTTTACACGTCCTTAAAAAAACGGAGGGCTGGAAAGTTTTTCGAGATAGAACGAAAAAAGTACACTGCACGATTAACGGTCCGGTATCTTCTTGCCAATATATTTTAAAAGATTTTTTTTTTCAAAAACAGCAGGAATTATCTTTTTAGTGGCAGATAACTGCTGTCCAGAAAATAATACCGAAATGTTAACGGTCCGGTATCTTCTTGCTAATATGTTTTAAGAGACTTTAAAATGACAGCGAGCAATTTTCTTTTCAGCGACAGATAAGTGCTATTCAGAAAAGGAGACTAGTAAGTTACTGACCTATTTTCAAAAATACTCCACACAGTGTATTTAGCCAAGCGCCATTACCACTACGCTATAGTATCACTCAAACTTCTGCTCTCATTATACATATAATACTGTTCTATGCATACATGTAACGTTAAATGCAGGTTTCATGATAAAATTAATGATTTGTTGCGATCGTGTATTATAAAATGAACAAGAAAAGTATTAACATAACTTAAAAATACCCGCGGGCACTCTGCAGTACTTTATTGCTTTATTTAGTCTGTTTGAAAGAGTGAGGTTGTGAAAATACACGGTAAAAGTGTCATGGCTGTCGTCTTCAATGCGTTGCGGAATCGCATCTCACGACCCCAAGGGCATTTAAGATTTTTCCGCATGGAATAATTTCATTTCGAAGTAATTTTCACTCAAGAATAGCAAAATGGAATCCATTACGAAATTCCGTGAAAATTCGCAATGGAATAATCTCGCATCATTTCAAGAATTGGCTCCCATTTGGGTGTATTTTTAGTGACTGCTGACTTGTGTCTGGAAAATGACAAGTAGCCGGTGTTGGCCCGCTGTCTTTTTGTGTTCTGAAGACACCGGAGTACAGTTCAGACCGCAGGTAGACGTCTTGCCGACAGTTTGTGTTTGCTGGGTAAGATTCTCTAAAAATTGCATGAACCTTAATAAGAAATGTTGCACAAATTTATTTGGCAATGACTACTCAAAATGTTCTGCATATTAAAAGGCAATTTATAACTTGTTATGCATTACTTCCAATTGAAATAGCATACGTACACAAGTGATTTCTGTGTGAGACTTATTTCACTATAAGCCAGTATATTATTTTGATTTTCACTTCGAAATTCAAGAGACAGTATATGTGGGATAATTAATCAAGAACTTATACTTATAAAATGTTTGGAAGAATTGCCTAATAATTACCATTTTTTCGAAGAATTTATACAAATTAACGCCAGTAAAAAAAGTTATACATTAATTCTTGCACATAATTTTTTCGTACCATGAAACCAAACGAAATTCGGACATCATTTTAACTATACTACAACGTGTTATTCAACTTTTAGCACAACCATATAAATCGCAACAGTATTTCGGCCTTTCTTCTTTCGCATGATTTGAACATGCATTTCTAATTAGCTGGTGAATTTTTCAGTAATATTTTCTGTGGTGTTCGGTTTATGTTCGCCTATTAATGTTATGGTATGAATTTCGAAACGTAATTTATTTTAACGTACTGTGCTATTGTGGACATACGCCATTGAAATAATACGTCGCCCTAAATGTCGTAGTATGAGACTAAGAGAAACAAACGCAATAAGAAAAAATTAGAAAATAGGCCTAGTTTGGCTGTAGTCAACACATCCATAAAACAACAGAAAATAAAATATCCCATAAGAAATTACCAACAACAAGTAAAGAAAAATAAAATACACACCCAAAAATAAAATTCACGAGACAAATCAAATAATCTAAAAAAAACTCAGGACACCACCACTAAGCCAAGCACAGACAATACTGAGACGAAGACAATGATGGACAGGATAACAATGACGACGTCACAAAAATTGCTCAGCATTTATAGTCTCCAGCTCTGCTCCTAGCGCGACCAATGGCAGCCAAGACCTCTCCTGATTGGCCGCGCACCTGTTAATATTGCAATGTTCACAATAGTACAGCACGTTATTCTGTCCCATTGTAGGAAACATTCAAAGACGTAATTTTATCTGTACGGAATATTTTTTAAGTAAGGCGCAGTATTTATATTCACAAAATATAGCCAATATTTAGTCATATATATTATTATTGTAAAATATAATAGTCCAAAAAGAGTTTAAGGCTGATTGAATAGTGTTATGCAGAAAAGAACCAGCCCACAAATTTAAATTTTCTGTGCTATTATTTCGAGGTGTGACTCCATTCTACTCGATGGTGACGCCAGCCAACCTAAAAATTTATTTTCCTACTTTTAATTATACTGTGAAATAAACCGCATTTATTTACTAGCAACACTGTATTGTACATGAGGCATTCTTCCGCTTTACAAAACACGTAGTTACGAAATACGTTCAAGCAGCTTTCTTTTTGTCTATGAAATGTGCTTTCTCTTAAATTGTCCACTAAATTTAGCATGGTTCATTGCCTCAACGTAAAGGAAAGCAGATTTTCTTACTAGCTGTTATGGTTTATAACACTCACTGTTTTCGTAAGTGTTATAAACCACAACAGCTAGCACGAAAATCTGCTTTCCTTTACTTTGAGGCAATGAACCATGCTAAATTAATATATATAGGGTGTGTCCGCGCTTAACGTTTAAAACTCTCTGTAGTGACGTAGAGGACATTCAAACAAGTATTTTTATATAGGACACTTGGGGGTAATCGGACGGGAAATGCCTTAAATTTGGTGACGAAGATTTAATATGATGTCACACCTGCGTCACGTCGTAGTCGTCAGTTAGCAGCTCAAAATATGGCGCAGGTACAATTGCAACGGTCCCCCACATCTTCATGAAGTCAGCATTGCTCAGTGCATGTTTTGAAGTCAGCCTTCCGGATTCGAATCTTGGTCCCTTCAAAATTTCATGTCTTATTGTGATGGAATGTGATTTTATGTATGGTATGTTTTCAAAGACCTGCATTGTGGTCTCATTGTTTTAGTTGTGCAAAGAAAGGACGCTTTTGCGTTTCATATCAAAATAAGGTTTTGGTTCGTGTAACGTTTGTTTACTTCTTTCATGAATTGTACAGAAACGTTAAAGGCTGTTGTAAAACAGAAGAAGATGAAGTGTAAACATCGGTAACGTTTTTATATCAATTACTAAACAATAACACTTCCACAGCCAACATTAGGCCGCGTCTGAACAACTCGGTTTCAACTACCATAACATAAATAAAAATGTTCCCAAACTGAAAAGTAAATGTCTGTCTCGCGTTTATTTACAATTGCTCAAAGGTAGCACCGTTAGCAGCAATGCAGGCGTTGCAACGCTGAACCAATGATTGATGTACGTGGGCAAAAATGCCTTGCTGTTGTTGGATTTCCAATGCTGCGGCAGCAATGCGGGCAACAAGATCTTCTTCGTCTTCTACAGGTGTGACATCATATTAAATCTTCGTCACCAAATTTAAGGCATTTCCCGTCCGATTACCCCCAAGTGTCCTATATAAAAAATACTTGTCTGAATGTCCTCTACGTCACTGCAGAGAGTTATAAACGTTAAGCGCGGACATCCTGTATATAGCCATGTTATTATTCTCGCTTCAGCAGGTGATTGTTTACGTAGTGCGCTTGTTCCATGTTATGTAATGGATGTAACATCTCTGACATGGATTAAAGTGGAGTAACAGGGTAGAACGAGAAAAATGTGCTGCTGGCGAATAAAGTTCTAGAAGACAAAGTTGAGTGCAGTAGTTTTCTTTAGTTTACATTGCGTATAACTAGGCCTAACCTAGAAGCATGTTTCCTGTCTGTGCCAACAATTGATTGTATTTCTACGTACATTATTTAAGAAAACGCATTTAATTACTAATGTATTATGCTAACGACGAGTGGACTAATTCACGATATTTTACTACTTATTTTATTGAGTGTTCAGTATGCGAAACTAATTCAAGCAGTGCTCCGATTCACTTATGGTTACTTTCAGTATTGCAAAATTGTTACACTTCGAAAGTGACTAAACCCCACCAACGAGTTACAAAAAAACTTACTATCGATTTTGTGGCCATAATCGGTTTCATGTGACCTATTTTGTTAACAATTTACAAAGATGAACACTGCTGCAATTTATGTGTGTCGTGAACATATTTGCCTAAACCAACACACTGACATTTATTAAGGCATATCAGCACAAAAAAATGACGTATATTATGCGTTTTGTGGAGAGGTAGAACATAGTAGCCCTAGTCGCGATCCAGGTTGTATTGCGACAATATATGTGATGTCTTTTGAAATTGTGGACAAGGATTAAAGTCACCAGATGAAATGCGTGTCCGTGAACTATAAAGTCAAGTCTAGAAGCATCGAAAGCATTAACATAACTTACGTCTCTTACGGATGTGTTTAACATTCACTATTTTTATTCATAATAATTAATTAACGACCTAGAAGAATTAAAGTACACTTATAAGTATCATACCATTACATAAAATTAATAGTTACTTAGAATACAGCAAATAAATGATTAAATTCTGTGATTTAATGCAAGCAGCAAATACAATAAACATGGTGGCATTATTTAAAAAACATACTTATCTACCTACTTGGTGCGTCTCGCAGAAGCAGAGGGTGATTTTCCTTAGTGCAGCATTTAACTGTAATAGTTGGAGATGCTCCTACATTAGGCGTGAAATGTGCATTTTTGCTGATATTATTGCCGGATTTCGTCAAGGAATCCAAAACTACAACCGTGTTTCTCAAGCCACCTAGGAGAAGCAAGCATGTTAGCTTACAAACCTTATTACCTTTAAATTACTGTACAATCTGGAACTAAAAATGTAAAGAATATACTTGTTTATGCAGTGATTAATATAAAAAATAATGCAAGACAATAACATATCTATTATTATTACGAAAACATAAATTGTGACGTAATTTACAACAAGACGATATTACTTATGTCTCAAATGTTTTGCGTCAATGAATATTGAACGGTTTACAGCTGTGAAGCAGTCTAACAAAAAATATTTTATACCTGTATCCTGCCGTTTCACAAATTTAATTTATAGGAATGTTTTTGAAGACTGTTTCAATGTTGAGAACCTAAAGAAATTTATTTCATCAAACTAATTATTGGCGCAAAACAGGTTGACAAGTAATACCGTCGAACTATGTGTTGATCAAATAACTTTTGAGCAGTGTACTAACATAATCCACGACAGCTGAAAGTTATACGAAGATTATTTAAATGCGTGATGCTGGTATTTCAATGTACAAAGCAAAATGACAGCTCTGTGAGTTATGCTGTGCCACGTTTCATGCCTACCTGTATTAACAAAGACAACAGCACACAAAAAAGTACCTGCGTATGCATGCAGCAATTTTGCACTTGTCTAAGCAAGCATTCTGTTATTTAATTTCTGTTTGATGCTTGGGAAACGTTCACAGCATTCGTGGATACATTCGTGATGTCACGAAGCTTAATATTTGGTGCAGTCTTGTGAAGGATGCGGTAAAATGGGTATTTTATTCTCAGAGGAAATCCCTGTTCTAGTGCTTACATCTAAAGACTCGAATTGTGCCTGTTAACTCAGCAGGTTCGCAGCCATTCCTAGTAATTCAACATGATATTAAACATCCAGAACTTAACATAAATACACGAAAATTGTGTAACGAAAATTCTGTGGAAGCGGAGGAGTTACAATATTCTAATCGCGAAGCAATTTTAATTTTAATGATATTCCTGTAGTTCTGTCGATGCACAAAATTTCGTTCGTTTTTAGAGTACCTTATTTATGATTGAAAATCGCTTTTGTTATACCAATGATTAAATTTTGTATGGGAGCTACTTTTTGGAAAATGGCCGCCATTTGAAAAACATAAACCAGTGTTATGAGCATTTCTGCTTGATACACCTAAGTCGGTTCCCATTTAAAAAGGATATTTTTCAATGGTTAAATTTATTTATTAATCTTTTTGAGTACTAAGCCGACCATGGGAGTCAATTTTGTAATTTTGGTATTTGACCGCCGCTTAGAAAATGGGAGTTAGTCTTGACTGTTTGTGTTGGCACAAAATACTTCCCAAAAACTTAGATGGTTGTTGTGTTTAAAGTATTACTAGGGAGGTAACAAATAACTTACTAGATGTCCAAATTTGAAATAAAATCCAAACTACAGAGTTTAATATTCAAGCATGAACGTTTAACGTTAGTACTGTGTGATTCATGATTACTTAATATTGTTCGTACAAAGCCCTTATGGCATAGATAACATGTGCTTTCATTAATGGGGACGTCTTAAATTTATCATCACACATATTTTATGTTCGTAGCACACTTCTTCAGATTTATGATTTGCTGCAATTGTTCTCTCAAAAGTATAACATAGCAGGCCTTTTAAAAAGTTAATATCATTCATAAATTGATTACCTGAATATCCAGTACAGCCACTGTTCCTTTGGTGCTTGGAATGTTTGTTAATGGTAATTTCAATAACCTGGTAGGGAGGTAACTTGTAACTCTTGCCAGCTAGTGAAACTGAGTGAATTGAACCATAATTTTGTTTTCTCATCCTCTGTCAAGGTGGACATTCGCCAATAATAGAGAGAGGGAGAGAGAGAGACACAGCACCGGTAATTTGTGTTCCCATGTGCTGTTTATAGAGAAATCATTATGCGATAAGTACCTAATTATATTTCAAACCTTTACTCCAGTCAGTGGACAGCGATAATGCTGAAACAAGACTTCCACATCAATAACGTAAGACGGCCAAAATGTTGCCGTATCTGAGTTACTCTCTAAAATATGTTGAAACATCTCTGGCAGGAATTTCGTTAAATGACTGTGATGCAACCAATTCTTAAAATTCTTTTTCTGTTGAGGTATCACCACTCTTAAGTATATGTGGGTAGTACCAGTGTACCTTTGTGTAAGTTTGTGTTCTAAAGCTTCTGCTATTAATCTGGATAGACGTATTACCCTGTTGTAATGCTTCCCAGATAATGTTTGGTTTACATTCCCTGTAACTGTGGCCCCTGCCGCCGCAACAGCTGAATCCACGACACCACTCCCTGTAAATATGTTTCCTAGAACATTGAGATATGACATTTCTGTTTGAAATCCTCCTTAAACAACATTTACCAGAGATCACCTACTAAATGCTTCCTTTTTTTTCTAGCCATTTTCAACACGGTTGCTAATGCTCCTTTGCATTCTGGTTGTACGTTGATCTGCAGTTTAACATAGAACGCAGCAGCTTTTAGCACCCCTCCACAGTTGTCACAAAATGTAATTAATGCCTGCAATACTTTCTAGGTTTGTTATATTCTACGTACTTGACAGCCTTCGGGAATGTTTTCCAAGCATCTTGTGCTTCCATTCTGAGAATCTTAACTAGTGCTCTTTCACCAACATTGTTTCTAACACCCCCCCCCCCCCAAGGATTCTGGCGGTTAACAAACATAATTAGGAACAAATGGCTGCTTCATGTACGTTGTCCATTTGTGTGTTCCGCAAGGGTTCCAGCAGCTACTCCCACATTTTCTTCAGTTACAGATTTTCTATACGTATCCTATGCTCTTATTTGATTATGGGCACCAACTTCAAACTGGCAGACTTTGAAAATGTTCCAAGTCGAATAATTGATCTGTGTCTGTTTTTAAATGTCATCAAAGTTTGTCCCTAATCTCTTTGATTAAAGTATTACCACTGTATTTTTTCCAGGTGTATTGGTGTGGGTTTAGTTAGTGGATTCCTCTTCTGGATAACGTTGATTGCTTACTTATCACAAAGTCATCTTCTACGTAGATTTTTGGTTTCTTGCCAATAGGTTGAGGTGGCGATGCGTGCAACACTTCATGTCTCTGTTGATTTCGATAGACCAGGATCATCCACTTTACACTTCTCTTTTATTCTATAATAGTAACAAGAAAAATCAAAGATATACAAACTGAAGTACAACAGTAACAACCACACGTCGAACATTTAGGACTTCCCACAAAATTTTAAATAGCATTCACTGGTTCCTTTTTCATTAATTGCAGCCATATGCTAAAACATATTAATTGCTAACATGTTCAATTTTATTATTTTAATGTTGTGAATGGAATGTATTCAATAAAGGAAATGAAGTACTTTTTGAAGCTCCGATTTCGGTGTATCAATCGGAAATTATAATACACAATGTACTTCTTTCTGTTTTATAAAATAGCAGCCAAATACCATAATTGCAGAAATGGCTCTCATGATAAATTCCCCTTACGTAACAAAAAAAATATACACAAAAAATTTTCCCACTGAACAACGCATTCACTTCGATGCTACCGTAGAAGTGTGTCGAATATATTATATTCATAACACTTGTAAATTATATTACACATTATCGAAATGTTATGTAATGCATTTCATGCTGTTTGATATTAAATGCTTGCACGTAATTGAGAAGCACTCGATTATCATCACCTTTATGTACTATTAACCATTTGGTAGACCATAATAATACTAGGCGAGACTTGCAAAATACTTTTAAATGAATTGTAATGCTGTAAAAGTTAATGTAGTAGTTATTTTTTTTTAAATAACCTCAAGACTCTTAGGGCACCGCTCAACATGCTCGTTTGTAATTTGAACAACGCGAAGAATTGTATTTACGGTACACTTTTATATAGGCTTCATATTTTTGTGGTTTTCATTTGTTCATATTTACTTGCGTTGCATTTTTTTTTAATCTAAGTACCCAAACGTAAAATTTAATAATTTTTTGCATCATGACTACAAGGTTATTTTGGGACACTATCGCATACGTAGGAATACATTTTGAAGCATGTTTTTTATTTTGTCCCTATATTTTTCATAAATTTCGTTCGTGAACTTTCTAATGACTCGCAACTTTAATGGATACATGTATGGATGGACAATTATATAGTTGCTGCTGGTGTCAATTTAAGTGTCCCCTGGGCCTATACACAAACTACTTAAAAAATTAACATCGGAATCTTCTACAAGATAAATTAAGTTTTCGTTAATAGATACATGTTTGATGATATTGCTGTAAGAGTTCCTTTAAAACTGTAATGGATTAGGTATTTTAGTGTATTTAGCAAAGTAAACACAACGTATATTCCAGTACTAGGGGCTGGCCGTCAGACGACAATATACTGAGGCAGGAAATTCTTACATTTTTTTTTTTTTTTGCCATTCACGTTAGGTAATCGAACTTGTTTGTAATTCATTTTATATTCAGTCTGCCATTTGGGTTTTGTTGTTACCTATCCTAAGTCAACCATTCTTTATTTGTGGATTTATTGTGACTTTTTACTCTGTTGGCTAATTTGTTTTATGGAAAGAATTTCATATTAGGCACATGAATGCTATGCCAGTAATTTTATTTCTGCTTGCTGCTGGTTGCTAGGACTTCTGGTGTCGGCCATGTATTTTTCTACCCTGGCTGCTAGCTTTACTACTATAAGGCACATACTTTTCTCTTTTATGCTATTTGTGGTTTTGTTACATGACATTTTTTGTAACTGTTATTGTTTCTTACTGTTCGTTTTATGTTAATTGGCTGTTATGTTTTTCAGAAAACTATTTAAAGAAAAACAATTATTAATTTTTATTTAATTGCTAATTTTATCTTTGCTGTAAATTTTCTATAGTAATCTAACACAGGGTTTTACAAAAATTATACTCAATAATACCGAATAATGCTCACGTCAAAGGTAGTCTATCTTGCTACAGCATAAAGTAAACTTCGTGTAAAATAATAAAATGTAACATGTTATTTTTAAAAATCACTTTTTTAATCAAAAATTATTAAATAAGAGATTTGCTGGTTCGTGGAAACATACTGTTTTTGTGGCTTCACCGAAGTGTCGTCTATTCTTGTGTCTTGTGAAGACGCCGTTGTGCAAGCTGTCTTGTGTGTAACAGTGTCTTCGTTTCAGTAACTAACTGTACTGTCTCATTTTTGGGGACCGAATATTCTAAGTTTTTTTTTTCGGTCGTTTGTTATGAATATTCATTTTTCGTTTATTTACTTTCGTTGTTTGACAAAATTCCTTGCGGGATTTTTCATGTTTTAATTTAGTATATTTATATAATGTGTTTTCTACAGTCAAAATTGGATGGTTTCTCTTTTCTTTCTTGTATCTTTGTTTTCTGGGACGACATTGAATTTTTTTTTTTTTTTCAGAAATTGGCTTATTATACATATATTTAATTTACGTTTCTGAAGAATGAGCTTTTAGCGAAACTTGACTCATTCAGAATAACTTTATATTTTGAGCTTCAG
The DNA here is from genome assembly GCA_003012365.1 of Medauroidea extradentata. Classification (NCBI taxonomy): domain Eukaryota; kingdom Metazoa; phylum Arthropoda; class Insecta; order Phasmatodea; family Phasmatidae; genus Medauroidea; species Medauroidea extradentata. The sequence goes on from PNEQ01113298.1 coordinate 13,530, forward strand.
GTTATCCTTTAAGATCAAAGCACTTCAAGGACTGCCTTAAGTTGTAGTACGTGTCGAGATTTCATAGTAGTTTATGTAAAATCCGATATACTTTCGGGAAGTGAATATATAATTTTCAATAAACTGTAAAAACTATTAAATTGAGATGTTTGGTTCTCAGCATTTAGTTAGCCGAGAGTCCTCTGCAGAGACTTCAATGCTTTTCTTATTCTCAGCAGATGAATTTACATCTTAGCTGGTATATTAGCCCTATGTTATCATGAACACTACCACACACACCAGACCCTCTTTATTTATTTTAAAGAATTATTTGTTAACTATATTTTCGTAAAGCAGTTCAGTTTACACACTTCTTACAAAAAAAAGTCAATATAATTTCAGGATATTCTCTGTGTAACAAGACAGAAAATTGGCCAAGCTTACCTCTGTAATACCAAGCAAGCAATCAAGCACTCTACTTAAAGCTATTGCAAGCTGTATCTGTAACCCAACAAAAAACAAGCTGAACCCAACATTACATAAATCAATACGAACTTGCCATTCCAGCCAAACATCTCACCAAATTGTTAATTGATATCATTTCACTAGCACCATTTAGACACACTAACCTCCTTACATTACTAACTTTTGAAGATACTACTCAAATAAAAAATTACAGTTATGTTATTTTAAGGACATTTTATGCATCGTTTGAAATGAACAACGTTTAAATACATTTTGCTTAAAATATAAAATAAACATAACGGTCACAAGAAGTCAAACAATATAAGTATCAACCCGATAACAGACTAGGAAGTCAAATTATGGGTTTTAATTTAACTAGCACAAATAGGATTTTTTTCTATATTTTGTATGGCAGCTAATGAATACTAAACACTTATCTGGTATTTACTATATTAACACTCCAAACTGAATGCTTTCTGTGTAATAGCCTATATCAATTAACGTGCATTAAAAATGTATTTTAAAAAGCTTAGATGTAACTCAAACATCTTGTACAAATAGTTTTCTTAATAATTATTTATCAGTCTGCAAGAATAAGAATTGTGTTATTGTTACAACTTTATATTTATCGATTCCACATCTTCCAGATTATATGTTACAAATTAAGCTCGTGTTGAAAAGAAAAGATTGTTCATATTAATCCAAAATATAAAATAGTAACCAAATGTAAAGCTATAAAATAAGACAGGACTTAAACACAGAATGCGATGGTGCGAGAGATACCCATGTGAATTTTGTACACAACAATTAAGTTCGAATTATTAAACTAAAAACATGTCTTTGAAAACAATGGTGTATTAAATAAAAATACTGTAAATAAGAATTTCGGTTAAAATTTTTTATGGAAAATAGAAAAGGGAATAGAAATAGCTAACGCTAAAAATATATTCTAACTTCATAGGTAAGGCCTGAAATCACAAATAATTCATGCTAGTAATGTAGGTTGTACAGATCCAGTGTTACGTGGTCCGAAAAAAATTTTTATTAATACAGGGAAGATGAATATTTCGTGATTTTCCTTAAGACAATTTACAATCCCTAAGAAATAATACAGTTTTTAAGCGACGCAATTCAAAGAAACAATTCTAGACTCTGTGTGTCAGAAACCAGTAATTTGCACTAATAAATTGAAAGAAAGTTTGGGTAAAAATTTTGTTTATTACTTATCGGTACCACAGACACTTGCAGAATGGGTTGTGTCGGCCCGTCGGGTCATGTTGACAAATGTCACAAATAAAAAACACCAAATCCTGCACCAAAGGAGCGGTAGAGGACAAACATTCATTCTCTATAGGAGAACAAGACGAGTTTAGTTTTTTGATTTATGTTAAGCAGCAACATATAAATAAGTAACACACAAAATAATTTGCATAGGTTTTGAAGAGACTGCACAATGTGCGTATTGAATATGCTAGGAGAAATTACAAAGCGAAGAGTGAGAAACATGTTTCGTCCCTCGCCGATTTCAGTGCGATTGGGAACTGCTCATGCTGGCCATTCTCCTGGTACCACTACTGACGAGAAATATGTTGTAATGGTTCTTTTACAAATTATTAAATTATACTACATAATACTGTAACTTTTCATGCATTTGACGTACAGGTTAAATACAACTGTTTTTTTTTGCGGTGTCAGAAGCTGCTTTTTGTACTGTCATTTCACAAGCAATCATGTTCACTTACCCGAAACCAAATTTTCCGTAGTAATCTTTTTCCTTTTTTCATCTTGCGAAAACACTAAATTCAACGGCGTTACGTCTCTTCCAGCCTTTTCAGCTGACATTTCAACGATGCCATGACTTGGCCTCTCACTGTAACCAAACGCAATCAGTTTTAACACGTGCATGTCACTGAGTGACGAATTTTATCCAGTAATGTTACAAGACAACTCATAATATTCATACCCATCATCACTGGAATCGTGGCTGTCATCTCCATCATGATGACCTCCAGCGTTGAAGTCATGTAGGTGTGTACTACGGTGGCGTGGAGGTTTATACGCATGCTTACGGACGTCAGAATCTCGATCGTGAGAGCTAGATCTAGAAGGAATTCCAGGTCGATAGTGCCTTGCGACTCTCGGGTCGACGCCAGCTAATTCCTCCTACATATTTAACAAAAAATATTACAATCCTATCCCAAAACAACAAGCTGTACTGCAATATTAGCGTTACATTCTACAAGACAGGCAGTTATGTGACTAACTAAGATGTTAAATTAATAGGCCGGAAGGACAAAATTATTATTTACCTTTTACAGACGCAGTCAGTGCATCAAGTAACTTTCTAAAAATAAAAGAAAATCGAGTTTTATATAATAAATATAAAAAATTTACTTTATTTTCGTTTCTAACATTTTCAGTTTATTGCGTCTATAAGTAAGATAATCTTTTTCGTAGAAACCTGTTTTACCGGGGCACATTTATCGCAATTACTACAAAAAAAATTTATTTCGTTCAGCTGGACACATTAAAAATATATATACTGTATAGTATAAAGTAACGAAACAATTTACTATATGTAAGAGAAATTTTATATTGTCTACCTATGGATGTGTAGGCGTATAAGTAAAAATATGTTGGACATAACATGATCATTAAAGTGGTAACAGATTTTAGCGTATTTCCAATCCAATATTAAAATTAATAAAAATTTCAATTCATAACTTCAATCAGCTTAAGACTTAGCTTTGTAGATTTCTTTTGTGAGCGTTTGTAGTGTGTTTTGTATTAAGAATGTTCAGAAAAATAATAGTATGGTAATTAAACTATAACGTTAAGCAACATATTTTATCAAAATGTAATTGTTATTAGTTATTGAATTTGAGCATTAATTGATAACTTTTTATATTGTTTTCCCAATACTTTGTTTACGCTTCTTTCACTATTATTAGTCTCCCCATTTTTGTCATGTTTCCTTCCACCATTGCCCCCGCACATGTACGTTAGCTCCCATTTTGTCAAGAGCATGATCTTGAAAGTTATACAACAAAATCTTGGCCATGTCCGACCTCGTAGTATCGATGATCAAAATTTACATTTGTGAGCGGCCAGTATCAGTAAACCAGGTTGAGACGAATGTTGGAGTTCAATTTCGTTTTGAGTATATTTCCATTCGTAGGCGTTTTTGTGGTATAAAAACATCTTGATAATTATTTACCGGTAATTTTATGACTGTAAATTTTTTTAAAAGTCAACTTCTTGCTCTTTGGTATGTTTCATAGTAAGAAAATATTAAAGTATTTTAACATCACTGAAGTAATTAAATTAAGTGTTAGTTAACTATAACCGGACTTACTACTCAATCAATTAATAACAAGGCTAAGAGTTACGTGATAAAAAGCCACATCTTAGGCCTGTCTTTTTCAAATTTCAAAACATTGCTTTCGGACCAAAACATTTCTATAATAATAGGACAACACCATTTTAAACTGATAAAATTGAAACATTTAAACATTTACTAATGTAGATTTTTAGTGTTAAGGATGTGCAAAGAATTTGTTCCGTACAAATTGTCGGGTTTATAAAAGAACTACCCAAAAGATTCCGTAGCATGATGACATGCACAGGCTTGAAAAATGGACATGTGTGGCATAGTTATAGATCTGAACGTTATTGACACATAAATATATAAGTATTTTAATTGAAATGTTTGGAAATGTGTAAGGAAGGGGTGGCAGATGGGCGCACTCCATTATATGCACTGAAAGAGAAAAAATTTCGGCTATTTTCCCCTATATTTATGTGATCAAACTTTATGGACATTAATGCAGAGTGTTCAATACCTACAATCAGCATTCCGTTCCCAGCTATATAAAACCACTTTCAAAGGCTGCTATGAGCTGTGCTGCCGCTAAGAGATGGTTAAAGGACTGTAAACAATCCGCCATCAACTAAGTAGTCGTCATCTGGGCAGGAGCGTGTCAGGTTTTCTTCACGATACTTAGTGTAAAAATACGTGTGGTTCTAAGGAGGCAACGTAGAGTGAATTTATTCATTTATTTAGTTTTTTACCCACTTACAGTAGACCGGTTTACAACCAATACGTGTAAAGTATACAGCGAAATTAATATTTCAAGGAACAAAAATATACAGAATAATTAATAAATATATGACAAAACTATAAAAAAGTGAGTATTAATTATAGAAGTGATCCGATTTCTTGTCAGTTATTTGCTAGACCCAACAAGCCACTGCAGCAAAAAGTTCAAGAAGTGAACATTTCATGATGTCTTTTTTAGTAATAATTGTGTCTACTACACTTTATTGTTAATGATTCACTGTATGGATAAAAATTGGTAAATTATTATATACAGGCTACAATAAATTCGTTACCTTCAACACAATGCCAGTTTCAACACGGAAATACCAGAAATACCTACTAATGGGCGTACTTTACTCTTAGTGGATGCAAATTCACCTAAAAATTAAAATCGTTAATGTATATGTGGACATATCACATAATATATTTCATAATTCATGTCGTGAGGTCTTCTAAAGTAATGGATATATAACAGTTAAGGCCACCTAAGTCAAAGTTTGCAAGATTAAAATTTTAAAATAGTATATTTGGGAATTTTAATTAATTTGAGTTACAATGCTTTCAAAATCACGCATTTACAACAATGAACTTGCCAACATTCATTGCTCACAGATTAAAACATAAAACTATAAATTATGGTCTGAATTGGTCAAAAATTTACCGAAATATGATAGAGCGCCAAAATTTTTATGTTTTTAGCCGTTAAAAATTTTTACATGAACCAAAACCTTAAATTCTGGAAGTCCTTACCAATAACTTAAATATGTATGCACTATCAGTGACGTAGCGTCATTAGAAGCTGATATGCCCGGAGTTCCCTCACTAAAAGTTGAAAATATTACATGTTTAGGCCTTTTATTCTGCGAACGTTGAAGCAAAATTCTACACAGGTATTTGGTATACTATCTTGTCCTTTACTTCTTGTCCTCTCGGTCCCGAACTATGCCGGCTTGGCCGAGCGTATGGGTTCAGTGGCTTGCAGATGTATGCGGGGAGTAGGATAGAGGGAAACTTGCGCATACAATGACGTATTTTCGTTCGGTTTTTATGCGCACAACGCCAGCGTTTGAGAAGTAACAGTGACCAGACGATATCCTCTTTCCTTGCCGGGTTCCTGCTTTCTCACTCCCTCTCTCTCCCCCTCACACTCCCCTCCCGCCATCGCCACAAGTTTGCCAACAGTCTTTAGAAAGTAACCAGTTAATGCAAGCTCCGTTTTCTCTTTGGTTTTAGCGATTTTCCCTGCGTAATAAAAATGCACTGAAGTGAAGCAAATGGCAACCGTGTAAGAAGATAGGAAGGGACCTTGTAAACGCTAGTCTCTGATTTTCCGTGGCCAGTGCGGGGTTGTTGTCGCAAATGGTTATCGGGTTAAATATATTGGTGCACTTTCCATTCTTCAGTAAAGCGCGGTTTGTCAAGTGCGACATATAAACTAGTGAAGCACACGCCCGGTAAAAATGACTTCTATTGCAGTATCACGTGCAAATTAAAAAGTTTTCTTGATTAGGACGTCGTAGATGTGGTCGATGGAACAAAATAAGAAGGCTGGAATTGCTGTACAAATTTATATAAGTGCTTCATTTTCGTAATGATTTTATTTTTTAAAGTAATAATTCAATCATGCGTATAGCATATTAAAAAGTATTTAATTTGTTTGTCAAATATCCTTTCTTTAATAGAACTGTGCAATGTGAGTGCATGACTGGATTTAGTTCCTTGGACGCACTCCATAGTAGCATATCGCAATGGAGTATGTCCAAGAAACTAAATACAGTCAAAGTTCCTTTCACACTACAAAAAATTAAGTTGAATAACATGAAAAGTACCGTATTCGACTCCACAGCACGCCATTCTGAGTCTACAATGTGTGCCACACAGGTTGCTCTCTCCCCGATCTTTCCACCATACTAATGGTCGCAGATTTGTCGACACATTTCGCCGGAGGGTATTTTTACCGACGCGGCCATCGGATTTTTACACATGCTCCCCACCAGGTATCGAACCCGCATCGCCTACGTTGGTGTAAAGAGTTGTGGCCACCTGACCACTGCCACCCTTGTAGTAGCAGTGCCTGAGTAGTTGCATAACTATACAGGCGGTGGAGAACGCCACTCCAATCTACCCGCAGATACATCGGTCATTTTTTTGGGGGGACGCGGTTGGCCGGAGGGTGTTTTATCAAGGCTACCTTTTTTGTTCTTTAACACATATCCATTGAAGATCAGGCATCAAACCACGAGCCAAATGTTGAGGGTACGAAATGCCATACGATTGCAATCTCGCATACCATATTTTCCTACAAAGAGGGTTGCTCCGTACCAATATTATGTCAGAAAACAGGTCTTTTTACGATACCTCCAGCGGTTTTCGATAGGTTTATTAAAATTGATTCTGTACATCCATTTTCATGTTGTCGTAAACACCTTAATATCCTTTTCCAGCCTATCTGTTAAATGTAAACCCTACGTTATTTCTCATAAGGAATGACCCCACAAAGTTTGTCGGTCGAATTCAAACTCACCCTGTATTACTTCAGAGATTTATGTAGACAATGTTTGTAGCTACAAGTGATGAAGTAACTCCAACGACGAACCTTCTGGCTCAAATATTCAGCAAAACATGTACACTAGAGAACTACTACGTGGAATTTAGGACACCTTCCTTTAACATGTCGTTAGACGCAGACGTTTAAAATAAGCAGTAACGAAATGCCTTGGTAACCAGTAATGCTAGTGCATATTTTTTCACAGAAAAAAAGAAGAACAAGTTAAAACCGGGCTATTCTTTACTTTAAATTTTCCAATTTTCCCGAAGGAGAAAGCCCTGGACCTCTTTTTAATTATTTGTGTTTCTGTGTAATAGAGACGTGAGCGTTTCCATTACAAAATATCACGCTACGCCACTGATGTGTACTGAATTTAGTGCTATTGAGAATAATGGTTTCTTGAGAGTCAGCGTGGTCAAAAAATGTTCAAACGACTGCTACTTTGACAATATAAATGCAACACAAATAAAATACATAAAAGTCAAGTGAGTTTACAAAGAACTATATTTGTAGCAACTTTCATGAAATTAAAAAATGGTTACTCAGATGATTCCCGTGGTAAATAAATGATCAAATACATGGAAGTCTAATAATTTTACTACAGAGACAGGCCTTACTATGTGTGTACTAAGTTATGGGAATAAGTATAGTTCTTGAGATATCATGTTTGATCAAATTTTTCTATAGGTCGCCGTTTTAAATTATAACCAGACATGAAACATAATAACATTTAAGCCAAGTGACTTAACAAAATAAGCACTGTATACGTACAAAATTTAATGATATTCGCAGATACGCAGACCGAATTGTGATCTTGTATACTTATTTTTCCTTTCATAGAAGTGTTCTAAATTAGCTATTTTAATTTTGGACAATGATATGTATTTCATCTTTATCTTATATATCGTGTATGTATCCTATTTTGGGAGGATAATAAGCTATAAGTTGTTTGTTACTGCTGATAGTGGTAAAATTACAACAATATTTCTTGAATATTTTCCTTAAGCGTTATTTTACACACGTGTCCCTTTTTTTATGTTTAAAATGAGCGTATACTAACATATTAATACTTACTGATTAAACAATTTATTTAACACATTCTTAGTCATTTTCCTTCTTTAAACAAGATATTAATATTTTTTTATATATTTTACTAAATTCATAAATACACAGCAAGAAAAAAAATATAGTTATGCAACTGTGATTTTGTGTAACGCATTTATCTCATGTACCGTGTTCTTTATCATTTTGATCAACGCAAAGTTTTTTCATTGACGTAACAAAAATGAAAATTAACACTCAAAATATGTCAGCATACCGGATTTGTCATTTATGAGTCATCAGGTGAATACGAACAGTAACACGAGTAACCGAGAGGGCCGCGGTGGCCGAATGGTCAGACCATTCGCCTCCCACCAAGGCGATCAGGGGTTCGATTCCCGGCGAGTCGGTACCCGGATTTTCGCATGTGGGAATCGTGCGGACGATGCCGTTGGTTGGCGGGTTTTCTTGGGGATCTCCCGTTTCCCCCACCCTTTTATTCGGTCGCTACTCCATACTCACCTCATGTCACCCTTCACCAACGCTAAAAACCTCGATGTTAAGCGCTGAGCAAAATCTCTAACTCACTCGCTAGTAACCGAATAACGCATGGGCACAGTTTTTTGCCCCTCTATGTTTAACCACAACTACAAACGTCCTTCTAGATTATCTTCATTCGACCCGCCACAAAAACGTGCTCTTTAGAAGTTACTTGGAAAAACAGAAAAATTATTTTGACTGTTTTCCCTTCAAACGTCATTAATATTCATGAAGTACATGTCACTACGTACCTAATGTCATGCCACCCTATCGATGCCAGAAATAAAATTTTATCTTCTATACTATTTAACTTACATTAGGCGTCATAATTGCGATTAGCCACTAATCGGCACGTCACATAACGAAGCCAATAATCCCATTTCCTTCAAGAAGATGCTGTCTAAACACAAAGTAGAAAACAAAATGTCAATGCACGCAAAAACATCAGCGCAAATGCCCCTTACGACGTATAGATGATATCTCTGGCATATGTCACAAACTTTTAATATTTTGTAATTCCGTTCACTCTTAATATTGTAAAAAACTTTTTTCCGCTATTATTTTGCTGTTATCTTGATGTTCACTAACGTTATGTTTAAAATATAAAACATAATTTTTTCATTACTTAAAGTAATCTTCCCACCAGTAACTACAATACGTGTTGCAAATCAACGTTTTAAGCAACACAATTTTGAAGTAGTCATTAAAAGTAATAAAATAAAATTTAAATACCGTAGTGTTTATTTATTTCCATTTTAAACCACCATATACCGTAGCTAAGCAAAATCTATGTGGAAAAAGCGTAGGGGGAGGGGGGGAAAGAGGGAGTTTGTGCCACGGGCGCATGTCTAAGTAGCGGTAGGTAGTCTCCAACATGTTTGTGAAAGTTAATACATGAAAAACTTTACTTGTCTCGGTAACTTGTAATGTGAAGTGTACGCAATGCAAGCAACAGAATTTTTGTGTATGAGTAGTAAAAATATTTAATAATATCTAACATAACATGGTGCGATGATGGGACTGGTCTGGCAGAAGAAATCACATTTGTTTGTGAATGAGCCATTATAATTCGTTGTCGGCCCGGTAACGGATGAGTGTATGGCAAGGGTGAGAGGATACACTACATAATGTTCGAAGAGGGGTGGAAGAGGCACTGACTAAGATCATTACTATGTTTATGTGTGTGCGTCAAACGTACAATAAAGTACCGAGTGACTTCCAGGGTTGCCGCGTTTACAACCCAGAATGGCACTAGCAGTGATACTAGTTATAACAATTTCTCAGTGTGCATACCGAAGTTCTGGGAACTATAACACGCGTGTACCTGGACCAGTTATTGTGACGAATATACCAGGACTTCCGAGCGTGTTGTACTCACTCGTTGCACATACAAGGACAAGTTAAAATTAAAGGGGGCTGCAAACTGACCGGTGCGACCCTTTACCGTACGACTGCTACTGGCTCTAGCACATAGAGCTAGCTAACCAATGACGTGCACGCATAGTCACGTAGTATGTTTAATACAAAGGAATGTTTATACGTTGGCTCGTTGACACATTGTTACCTCTCTCGTCATTTAAGATCACCCTTGTTTGAATTCCAATGTGTATGATGAGCATTAGTGAAGGTATCTTATAAACAGGGCCACGATTTTGTCGCGAAAAGATTTTTGCCCCACATTGTTTCAGTGTCATGTGCACACCGGCAGCTCTGGTTCCTGGTTATTGGAAGCGTGTCTTTGTCTAGACACGTCTCTAATTTGATTGCACCAATCAGATTAAGGTTTATTGTGGCTCCGTACGTCTGTAATTTTTCAAGGCAAGTGAGTGTAAAATCATTCACTAATTACAAATGGTGTATCAGAGTTAAAGCAATGAAACCAAATGTTGCAAATATCTTTTCGCCAGAAAATCGTGGCTCTACTTATAAACAAATTTCCATTACATTAAACGTGAAATATTTTACATTCTGGCACTAATTTACTCTGCACGTCAAGATCTCAGGGAATGAAAACAATTTCACTTGTCCCTGATGGCATTCTAAGAGGCGGTAAAATGATCAGTTATTTTAATTCTTATTTATCTATTACTGGAATAACAAATCCACTAAATCTATTGATATAGAAAGTAGAGTGTGGAGTCTGGAGTCCAGCTGCTCCATATACACGACCAGGAGGAGTTAAACGCCCACTAGTGATATTAGGGAACACATATTTCAAGTTAGGCAAAATTTAATTTTGTAGGGCGCAAAGAGTGCCGAGTGAGGGAAGATTTGTCTTCCAGAAATAATTTAATTCGTCTTTTAGACCGTATTTCCTTGACACTTGTCAGGCATGTGGCAACGTAGCTGAATACATCTGCCGATAAAACAGCAGATACACGTTTACAGAGAACGTTTTTGTATATTGCAGTAAAAAAATTATTCCAATATAATACATTATTTTCATCTATATACGTTACATTGTGTTTCATGTTTTGAACGAATAGACGTATACGTTATGTAAACTTCTTGTACGATAATGTATCGGTGATTAATTACAAAATAAGAAAATCATACATTTCTTAGCCTCTTGTTTTCCACTTATTCTCTATCAAAGAGAATTTTCTTCGCTTCTGGATTATCAACTTAAACACGCTGTTTCCAAATCACTACACGTGTAAAGTGACCAAGCCATTTATAAATTAATAATAGTAAAGAAGAAAGTATGTGCTCAGAATTTGATGTCATAATTTACTCGCCCAGTCATTATGTTTTTTATTGTTTTATTTTTACGAACGCAGTATATCAAAATATAAATAATGTGAAGAAAAATGGTTTTTAATTATTTCATGCAATATACTGTAAAATACTTGTATTTCAGTTTGATCACGTTTTGTTTAAAATATCTACTTCAGTTAGGACATAAAGGCATTAAGCTATTTAAAATAATCTCTTTGATTTTTACAATGAGGTATTGCGTGAAGGTCATCATTGTAACAAATGTCTCTCACAATTACTGTCAATTAATGAGAAAGGCATGTATCAATTAGTTTCCTACATAATATTTTGTTTGCTAAACAAATAAGGAAATTGTAAAATATTTCTACTATATCCCTGAATTAAATAAATGCTTTTTGCTAGTCTCTATAATTTTCTTCGTGTAATGGTTGTGTACATACGTACCACTATCTAAGTAACAATTTGCATGATAATTAGTGTGGTTTAAGTATTTATAAGTAATGTGGCCACTGAAAAAATGTATATGGTATCTGAATAGAAGATATTGTCACTGAAAAATTACAGTCTACGTTTCATGAGTTCAAATAATCCGTTTATACAAACTATGTAGTCTCCCCGGCATTGACATGCCTATATATGTTTACTTTTTGCATTGTTCATTGATTTGTATCTCATATTTGTACATAGTAAGTAAAATATTCGTGGCTAAACACAACGCCCACTTTCAAGCATCAAAAATTTGTCGGCCACAACGTTTTCTGAAACGCTTTCTGTTTGAAACCGTAACTCCTGGAAATATTAACAACAATTTGATGCAGAACGTTTTTTTTTTTTTCGTTATAACTACGTTATAACTAAACAACTAAACAACAAAATAATATTTGTAATATCGAATAAATAATTTCTAGTAAAGTTAGTGGTTTCTTTTACGAAAATATTTTAGTGTTACTCTAACTCTTCTGTGTTGATTTATTGGTTTTCCTTGCTTATTTTGTTTCACGATGGAAAATTCTAAGAGAACCTTCATGGAAACATAGCTATTGATCTTACCTTTCAGTAGACACAGGCTTATACGAAGTGGACTAGGAACTCATTATTATGTTCTTTTATATAAGTAAAAAACTAATTTTTATTTCAAGATTTGACTGGATGCTTAGGGATTGGGAAGATCACAATTGCGCCGATACGATAACTGCGCGTTTGCTTCTTTTAAAAGCTTATTTCACATTTAGTTTAGTAACATTCTGTCATAATTTCCTTGAGTAAATTTATTTAACTTACGAAATCACTAGTTACTTTAAATATGTATTTTAATATGACACGGTTTTATAACGGACCAAATGTATAAAACAATGTATCGTATGAAAATAGAAAATACTTGTAAGACTCAAAACGAAAAAAAAATTAAAACAACGTGGGGTGTATGTAAGAAATACTCGCAAGGAGAGTAGAAAGTTGCTGTCGTTGAAGAAATATTACACAACAGTTCACATCATTTCCGCTACAATAATATTGCTAGTGACTTGGATAAATAATCTTTACGTTACCTTTAGGGTACTTTCCTTTCGGAAAGATATGCTTACGAGATCGCGCTTCCGTCTGAATGTATATTTGTATTGTATGTCCTCCACTAATAAATTTTTATACAGTACCCGGTACCCAGCGAAATTGCGACAGAATGTTACACTATGACTGGTGAACACAACGCTATGTTTTTAACGGCATACATTTCAAAATAAGTATGACTTACTTTTGCGTTTCGGGTATATATCTATTTAAGTATTAACAATATTTTATGTTCGAGATAAGTGTTAAATATCGCCAAAAAATTTTAAGCAGTTTAGTTTACTTAAATAATTAACGTTTTCTCTATAACTTTACGGTAAAATTCGTTAGTGTAAAGATAACCAGAACAAGGTAATCGTTTCAAAAACTTAATAAACTGTTATAGGAGGTATGCAACCATTTAAATTAAATAACTATGGATGTTGCTTACTGAGTGCGGATAACATCTTCGCAACACTTCCGCTATATTGTAAGTACCTTATAAGCTTTACCCAGTTACATATTTACGAGATCCTAAACCAACATTCTTAACTGAAAAGTTAGTCTTGTGAGATCATGCATACGTAATAAATGTGTACATTGTAGGCCTATGTATGTATGTACGTCCCTCGCCAATATCTATTGAACCCGAACACAGATTTTAATCAAACTTGGTACATGTGTATTTTGTACGTAGTTAAATGGTTACCAGTATACGTTCCTATTTTCTAACTGTATCGATTTTTTAATTTTAAGCGCTTTCCTTTATCGAGAACCATTCTTCTCGATTAAAACCTAATTTTTGTATTTTGTTACTTCATAAACTAATTGCTTCAGTGGATGAATGAATATATTTTGGACCGCACATAAAAACGAGCTTTACAGCGCTTAGTAGAAGGGGAGGGGGGTGACATGAGATCCATATGGAGTCTGTCACAGGAATGTAGGGTCGGGGGAAAAGAGAGGTGGATCTCAGAGAAAACCAGATGAACAACGACATCTACAGGCACAATTCATACACGTTATAGTGTTTTATAATTTTGGTCGACACTGTCGGAAATCGAAAGGAGGCTAAATTTAATTATTATTACAGCCATTTAGTAAGATAGAATGTCTTTAATATAGTGCGTTCAGTTTCAGTTATATTGTGATATCTACGTATTTCGTATTTTGACATTTCTTCGGGAAAACTTGGATTTTAATAGGATTTATTGATGTCGGATCACAATTTTGGAAGATGGAACAATGTGAATATATAAAAATTTAATTTCGTATTTCGGATTCTACGAGACCAATAATAAATAAACTTCATATCTGACAGCTTATCAAAACAATTGAGATTTTAGCATAATGTAATGTTGTTCAACCATTATGTAAGTTAGCACAACATGAGTCACTATTGTATGTGTCATTTGAGAACTCTCTGACCTTATTTCACAAAATTTAATACTTTAAGAGTTAACAATAAAAACGTTGACTTCTAAAGGATTATTTTACGTACATCTGGCATTTTAAAAGAGAGCATTGCACGACTAAATAGACATGTAGTCACATTCCCGGCTATAAAGACTAGTTTGAAATACATTCTATACGCATGTTTTTTTCTGTTTGAAACAAAGGATTTATTTTGGTGGTGTTTGTATAAAATGTTCAGAAATTTCCGCCGTTTTGGAAGATAACACACGAATAAATGGTAATGTTTTATTTTGTGAACTCTCCAACCATTTCACATAAAACTATACGTTCAGTTAAAATATGATAACTGTAGTTATATTTGGTTTTAAATGACAATTAATAGCATTTTTATAACTTACTGTGTAAATTTGCCCCAATACTGAGGAAAGTAGTAATATTGATAACTTCTTGCATTAATTTCGATCTTACTGGTATTTTAATTATAAGGAATTATTTTTACATTATAATTAGTTTTTAAAACGTAGCGTAGTTAAACTAATTAATATTATTTCCTCTTTTTTTTGGTCCTGTGTGAGTGAAATTTTTCTATCGCATGATTTGAAAACATTGTTTACTAATATTTCTAAATTACGATATTTTTGAGTCATTGTTTTAACAATTTTTCCCCATTATATTGCACTGCCATCCGGTTTTAAGCTGTGTTTACATTTTCAAGTCAATAATTCATTGGAAAGTTGGCATAAAATCGATTACACAATTTGCACCGAACAGACAAACAGACGAAGTCGCACTGTCGTACATTTCTGAGCTGTTAAAATTACAAGACTCTAGCTTATTGTTACTGAATATACAGTTAAACAGACAAGAAGCGAGTTAAGAGATATGTGTTAAAAACAGTTTGAATGTGATATCGTCCAATTTATTTAACTTATTCTGTTTTGCACGTGATAATTGTGTGTGTGCATTGTAACAGATAGAAGAACTCAGTAAACATCTTAAACTGATTAGGATTCGTCTTTATTTTCACGTGTGCCTGAATGTGTGTGTGTGCGCGCGCGTGTGCTACTGGCATGAACATGGTGTGAAGAAGGTAAGCAATATACACAACCCTGAGCCAGAGCAGCGAACCCTATATACTGCAAGGAATTAGTGATGTTACAGTTAGCAGTTATGATATACTTTATGTGACTTATATTTGGTATTGTAAATTCTGTGACCATTACAAAATGGATACTGGTTAGTGAGTGTAAAATGAAAAATGTTGTTATAGTTTTCAATTGATGATACTTATTGGTAAACCAGTTATACTTTTGTGATCTACAAAATAGCGCAATCAATATGTTGCGAACTTTACATTATAGTTGAAGGATATGCATGTTATGACCAATAATACTACCTCATTTGTAAAAGTGTTAGTGCGTGGGAAACATAAGGTGCAGTGAGTCGTGTTTTAGCCTTTGTGATAGAAGGATCAGCTTACAATTTTCCCCAAAAATTGTTATTTGATTCGAGGGTATGTTCACGAAAACTGGAGACTTTAAAAAGGCATTTTGAAGTGTGTTTGGGGGTATCGGGCAAGAGCCCTGATGTGTCTGCCAAGTCAGAATGGGAATTTAAACTCTGCAAAAAATGCAGACTCATACATTATTGAACATTGCGGGCGAAGAAGCGATAGAAATGGGGGCAACTTCTAACTCAACAGAGGCACAAATGAATTATTATAGTAAATTAGTTAGGAAGTTTGGTGTCCATACAGCACTTAAGCGAAATGAAATATATAGACGATTAATTTTCAGTCAATATCTCCAAAAATCTGGGGTAACATTCGATCACTTTTAACCAAGGCTAAGACGCTGGTAAAGAGTTGTGGTTGTGGTGATCAGGAACAATCGTTGCTATGGGACTGTGATGTACAAAATTCAGGACCACAGGCTGCGAAAAGCACTTTTGCGAATAGATTATCTCACTTTGGAGCAGGCGGCTCGGGACTGCAGTGCGATAGAACGGAGTAAACTCTACAATGAAACAGTCTTGGAAGGTGCCAAAGGGGTGGCAGAGTCTCAATAAGTGGATTTAGTCGATGCTGTGCAACAGAGGGTGTAATTTATTCTCTCAGGGTCATAGCAGTGCCACAGACGAGCTAAGGCCATATTATCGGGTAACTCCAGTGGTAAGTATTTTTGTAAAGATAAGAAAAAGGTTAATGACAAAGCATTGTTAAAACTGTGGACGTGTCTACAAATTTAAGGCATGTTCAGCAAAAGGTAAAAAAAAATTGTGGGTAATGGCAAAATAATTTCCAACAACAACGGAATGATCCTGTAGCACCTGGTCGTCAGTGTACATAAAATAAATAAGATTTTAACTAATATTTGAATAAAAGAATAAAGTTTTAATATGTAAGTTTAATATCTCTTAAGAAGCAAAAGCAATTACAAGCGATAAGTGTAACTACTTAAGTTCACTGAGAACAGCTGAAGTGCCTAACAATATTAATAAACTCAATTTGAACAGATTCAAAACTAATCACATAGAGTAGCGAGTCGGATAGCAGGACACACAAGAGTTCCTTCTCAGGCAGCATGATGTATGAAGTCTCTTGGGTCCCTCTGCAGAATGATGGCGTCCTCAATATGGCTGCCTCCATATATACTGAGTTGGGTGTGGTGCTTGGAATAACTGGATCTCCACCTCCACTCTCTGGGTGTTGGCAATAGTTACCAAGCATACGTACTCTTCTACACCCCTCGCCGCGACTTGGCCGCACGATTCAGTATTCTTTGTACTGGATTGATATAACTGGTTTTTCTGACGTGGTCACGAGGCAGTGCATGTTGAACAAACACGATATTTCCACATGGAAATACTGGCTAGTCACGTGGCCAGAGTCTGAAAAACAACTATATAATAAACTTGTACCGGATGTGTAACTACTGGTTAGCCATGATAACATGTATGTGAGGCTAACTGCTTTCTGATGCAATGTCTGAACTGTGTTCTCGGCACTACAACCACACTCTTCCACCTAGACTAGGTCTCTCTAGTCCGAAGATCATTGGTTCGATGCTCGGAAAGTTCTTTGGGAATGCTAACTTGATAGGACTGTAGTATATGCAATTGCAATAACGTTCTGTGTCTCCTCCTGCATTTGAGAGGAAGTGACCGCTGGCGCGGCGATAGCGTCTCGCTAACGGATCTGCTCTTTCCGGTCACGCTGATATGGCTTGCTGCGCAGCGTGCAAAATCGTCTTGTTTTCATGAAGCATATGAATCTGTTCCACGCTCAAGAAATGTAAAACATGCTCTACTAATGGACTGAACTTACTTTACCGTTATTTTAATTTCATCAAAACCAAATTAAAATATTTCAAAGAAATATGTGTATCAGCTTTTCCCTAGTGAATTCACATAACTCAATCAAGAATACACTATTGGAAATCTGAAACAAATCAATACATCTTAGATAATCAACACATGACATAATACACTTCAAACAATTCATGATATACACATAAAACATTTAAAATTCCCTTGTGATAAATGTGATAACAAGTTCAATCTCTTTCGGTGGTTTCATTTTATAGCAAATATCATTGATGTGTTCAATTCTCTCTGTTGTAGCTTTATATTTCTCATGCAGTGTACATTCTGATTATTTTCTTTTATGTGCTACTATTTGATTTCATAAACTTACTTAACATTAAACATTAAAATATTTACTCTTGTCATATATATGCAAACAGTTTACAATTACTTGAATATGTGAACAATAAACAACTTGAATATTAATATATGATTAATTGACTATCAACTTGTGAACAAATATATATATTTGTTACATGAGTGATATTTACACTTTCTTTCCATCTCGTTATCCGTTAACTTTGCAATTTTTCTTTTTATTTATGTAAACGTGCACTTTACTCTGCTTTTTAACACTTCTCACGCAACACTTATTGTAGAAGTACTCCCTTATTCGTTGCTTCTGATGACTGCATTACGACTAAAACAAGTCGTAACAACAGACTGGTTACGGTTCGTTGCAAATGGAACACTGGATGCTGGAACTGGCTGCTGGGATCTGCTCTGGTTCTCAGACAGCTCGATGTCATATTGTCGACTCTCGGACGAAACATTGTGGTCTGCGATCAGCTTGCATTGACCACCGTCCTTTCTCTGTAGACGTTTCTTTGCCAGGGATATCACCTGTTGTCTCAGACAGAATAGGACGAGTATGAAGGTTCCAAGACCCATTATTATAGCTAAGGATGACATCTCTTTCTTTCCTTGTTGCTCAGCGATCTTATCGTTTTTCAATGTTTAACTTGTGACAGCAAGTGTTTTAAATCAACTCTCGATCCGTAATTAACATGACTTGTGTTTATTTAAAATTCTACATCTGCTATTTCGATCTCATTACTTTCTTCTACCGTTAACAAAGACTTTATATCTGGTAACATAACATCTTGGAAATTATATTTTACTTGAGTTACTTTGTTACTGTGTGGGAGTAGTTGAATTAATCATTCAAAATCATACAATTGCTTACCTGAGAAATCCGCCCTTGTGCCTGTATCCACTCATCTACTACTTTAGTACCGTTTGCTTTACCTGAACCAACTTTGGTAATTTTCATTCTCCCTGATATTGAATATAACCAACTATTTCCATCAACTGACCTAATAAACACTGGCATAAATTAATTACCTAGCACTTCTCTTTTACACAAACTATAATCTCGACTCATAGTCTCTATTATCATGCTCATTTAACAATTCGGGACCTTTGTAGAAAATGTAGAGACATTGGCTGGACAAACTATATTACTACATCCTTTACATTCACTTAATTCAGCCTCTGTCATAAGAGCACAGAATTGTCTGTTCTCTGAAATACCTATATAATGATGACTTGGTACTATCTAAACAAATCTCTTTAACTTCTGATCAAATATTGGAAATGTATAAGCTCTATAAATCGTAAAATATCAGTTCATAGATTTTAAAGTAAATTCAATTATTATCTGTATACTATCTGTAGTTGCTAATGTTGTAATCTCATAATAATTATACACATGATCTAACTCTACTCCTGCAATCAATTTTTTATCATCTGGTAATTTTAAAGCTATGCCTCTTAATATTTCTAACAAATTACCCGGAGTTAACAATAAACTAGGAAGTTTCTCTGTAGATATAATATATAATGAGGTTTTTATCTTTGTCACTTCTTGCTTCAACAATTCTACTGTTACTTATAACTCTATTATTACACTGTTATAGTCTATCATAGCTTTAATTAGATCTATTGTAACCTTTATTTCTCTATCTTGCGAAGTTCTCGCCTTAATTTTCTCAAGTAGTTTCTTGACTAATTCTGAAATATCATTTGCATTTTTACCGGCTTTATCTGTTAAGCTATTCATATACATTAACTGTTCTTCTACTATATGTATCAATTTTTCCTGTTTCTTATTTAACTTTCCCATTATCTCATGTATTCTAATATATTCATCATTTGTAAGCGTACCGAATAAAAACTTTAACACTGAAACTCCTACATCAATTAATCCTCTCTTAACTATTTTATCCACCTTTGGTAATGTAATTAATAAGTAAGAAATTTCTCCTCCTAAATCGTCAACAATTTTATTAAGGACCGGGGCTTTGTGATATATTCCTGTAATTTCTCATAACGCTCGCTTACAATTCTCTCAACATAATTTACTCTCGTTTTAATCATTGACAATAAGCTTCCTAATCCTCGGATGGGTAGGTCTAGCACAATCGTCCACTTGTCTCCCGTTAACAGCACATAATTTTCTTGCACCAGTATCACACCAGTTCCTAGGGCGTGATCTGCAATGCAAACCAATTTCCTGAGTCTAAGTCTTTATTTCTCTCGTTAATTTCTCAACATAAACATTGTCACAGTGACATTTCTAACATGACAGAATACTTGATACTCATCACTAATTTATTGGTTGCTAATCATTAGTCATGATTTCGTCAGTCATTACACCTAAATTATTTCTCGCATTGGAATGCAAAAACAATTTATATCTCTCATCAACTGTAGATTGGATCCTTGCCCTATGATGTCTTGACGGTTCCCACTCGTCTTCTACAACATTATTTTCATTTTCCTCATCATCACTATCTCTCAGAAGGCTATTTTCACAAGGACTTTCTGCGACTATTTCTTCTACTTCACCTATTTCATTAATATCATCTACCGCATTTGTGTAATTTAGAATGGGGTGTGACATGGAATACCTACCACTATCATCAGAATCATCATTTGAACCGCTCTGCAATTCACCCCCTTCGACATCATTACTATACACATTTTCATTATTTACAGTACTGTGTTTTAAACCTTTGTTTTCTTTACTTTCCACAGATTTAATTTTCTAAATTCTGCATTGGTTTCCACAGCTATCAGCTTACCTTGTCCCGAGTCTCCCATCGACAATTTTAATCTATCACTGTGTACATTTACTTTATGTTTATCTAACTCAATCTCATACGTAGATTTACCTAACTTACGCAATACTCTATGAGGTCCAGACCAGTACTTATGAAACTTTGACACTTTACCTCTCTTAATGCTGGGTGTACAAATATACGTAATCACCTTCCTCAATATTTGGCACATTAGATATCTTATCATAATATTCTTTCTGTTCATCAAAAGCTACTTTGTTCCTCTCTTTAGCTATCTTATAGGCTTCTACTAATTTCTCTCTCAACCTTTCGATGTGTTCTTCTGCAGCATTACCCCTCTTAGTTGCTTTCTCTCCCTGACAACTGAGGTGCCCTAGGGTTGGTTCTACTGCAGGATTACCCCTCTGAGTTGCATTTCCCTGACAAACTAGGTCTCCTACGGGTTGTAAACGAATATCTTTCCAATACAACATTAAATGTGGACTATATCGTGTTACTGAATGTGGTGTTGTCCTATACGCATGAACAGCATAAGGGAGGTAATCTTCCCAATTACTCCCATACTCATCTACATAATGTGATATCATATCTGCTAGAGTTCTGTGCAACCTCTCTACTCTACCATTACTCTCAGGTCCGAACAGTGTCGTCTGTAACTTCTTAATTTTCAATAACTTACATGTTTCTAACATTAATTTCGACACAAAATTCCTACCTTGATCTGTAAGTAATCTGTCTGGACAACCATGTTTTAATACTATCTGTTTTACAAAATGTTTAGCTACAGTCTCCGCACTCTGATCTGTCATCGGAACTGCTTCACAATATCTCGTGAAATAATCCATAAACGTTAAAACATATTAATTTCCACTCTCACTTATTGGTAATGGACCAAGAATAGCCAATGAAACTAACTGAAATGGATATGACACTTCTGGTAAGGAACCTAACGGAGCTCTTACTGCTTTATTACTTTTTCTATGTATACAATCTTCACATTTTAAGGGCAATGGAGCGACGGATTTTTTTTAAATT
The DNA here is from genome assembly GCA_003012365.1 of Medauroidea extradentata. Lineage (NCBI taxonomy): Eukaryota > Metazoa > Arthropoda > Insecta > Phasmatodea > Phasmatidae > Medauroidea > Medauroidea extradentata. Next base: position 35,362 of record PNEQ01113298.1, read on the forward strand.
TTCGATTGTTGTTGCATGGCATAAGAATCAGAGAAAAATTTCAAGTAGACTGACCATGAAAAAATATTTTTTAGAATTTTTTTAACGAAGTTATGACCACTTTTTTGGAGTTTTCTACATTCATGTAAATATCGGAAACTACAAAAAATTGTGCGGGATGACATCGTAGAATATCTCGTTAGGTATGATACTTCGG